>JAQPPZ010001863.1:0-138805 GCA_028583015.1 Wollemia nobilis
GCAAGTTTGCCTAATGCGAGCCAGCTCCTGTCCGTCCTCAGCCCACCCTGGATGATCCCTCCAAGGCCTCTAGGTGATCTGGTTAGAGACAAGGTCATCAAGTAGTCTCCGGGACATTGGCAGATCTATCTGCCACTGTGACCCTCTTCAAAGCCACCAATAGAAAGCTCAGGGCCTCTCCCTATCAACCCCTGTCAAAGGAAGCCCTATCGGCCTTCGCACTGCAATGTGCTCCCAGCACCAAACCTGTAGAAGTGATGTTATAACCAGACATCGACCGCCTTTGTATACGACCCCATGCAGGATCCTATACAATCGACATAGAACAAAGCTCCCCCAAGCAAACCTATAGCCGTGGTATCTCATGTCACAGACCACATCTGCCAATACCCATGGTGCCCTACATTCGCTCTGGTGGCATAGTAGAATTCCACCTACCACTCCGACCAAAACTCATGTGAGTCTCGATGCCCCAGGCATTTGGCGTAGTGACTCGATATTCACTCCACCCTTCTCCAGGGCAAAGCTCGGATCGCCACATAGCCGCATCATAGCGTGGCCCTGGTTGGCCGTGGGAGTGATCAGTCATCCTTGTATGGGGATCCTCAAAATCCTCCATACATCCTCTAATGTGGGAGTCATCTCCCCTGTCGATAACCAGAAACAGGAAGAACCCGGATACCACCTCTCTACCAGGGCTATCAGTAGCCCCATGTCTGTAGAAACTTGTGGCATCTCTGCCACATGCTGTAAGCCGACCTATGCCAGATAATCTTGCTCTACCTGAGATAGAGTGGCCAAGTCATTCCTCAACCCGCTATATTTCCATTCTCTGCTCTTTAGTAATCCTCTCTGCAACATAAAAAAAATCAATAATAAAAATCATTACTAAATCATTAATTAAAAATGTAGGTTAAAATAAGTTCAATTTTATAACTGATGATATCATCCACAATTGGACGATATCTTCCCCAATTTGAGCAACATCATCTCCAATTTCGCAAGCCGAAATCGTCCCCCTTTCGCCGATTTTGCCCTTAGATGAAATCGGCGAACTTGAGACGATTTCGTCAAAATCGAGATGATTTCGTCCTGACGACGTCGACGGCCCAAAAATGGCCACGATGCTCAAAATTTATTTAAAATCAATTTAAAAAGCATGTAAATTCAACTTAAACCATTCTAAGCTAAGCTTAGACTCTTACCCGTAGCCCGCGCCAGACCTCTGTAGATCTGTGCGCTGTCTCGACCATTTTTGCTTGCAAAGATCTAAAAACCAGAAAAATGAACAGTAAAAATGAATTAGGGTTTTTACCCTATTTTTTTTAATTTTATTCAACATAATTAAATTTTTTTTCTTTTTCGTGTTTTTACCTCAAACGTTCGATTTGGGTAAAAACACGGAGGGGGCACCATAGTAAGCTGTCGTACGATTCGACCTACAATCGTCGTCTAAAAATGGGAATAATTTTTGCTTTCTCGTAGATCAAGAAGAACTCATCTTTAACGCATTTTCTTCGGAAAATTCGCTAAAGAGGGGGCAAAATGTAGCACCCTAAAATTGGCGTAGTAAAACCTTAATAATTACAATTACTCTAGTAAATATTCAAATTCAAATTTCAACCTCCAAAACTGCTCCCAAACCACCGTTTAACCCGTTTCCTCCTTTCCCGCACCATTTTTAGAGTTTGTTTTGTCCGTTTTATGATATCGTCTCCGATAAGACGATATCGCCTCAGATCGGATGATTTCGTCTGGCGTAGGACGTCCAGACGATCTCGTCCCAAACTGATTTGTGCATAGTTGGACTCTGTTCCAACGGCATCTCTAATCCGGGCAGAAGCGTGTCTGCACCATTAGAGACCTCCCCCATTGGAGATATCCAAAAACTGGGATGATCTCCAACCTCCCAACCTCTATCCTAAGCCTATTTAATCCTAGGCCCTCCCCTTAGCATCCCCCTAGCTGAAATTCCTTGTAACTCGAATTCTACACGCACTAGACCATCTTAAATCACTGTTTGCATTCACATTTTTTCAAGTTTGTTTGTAGGAACTTCATTGTATTTCAACCAGAGCAAGCTCAGTTCGTCTCAGATGATCTTGTACAATCTCATACGATCTCGACCCAATTCGAGACGATTTCGATTGCAGTCCACATTGAAGGCAATCAGTGCCCAGAGTTTGCATTTCTTCATCCTTTTTTTGTTGTATTATTCTGCATTTAGTTAATTCTATGGTTATTCTTTATTATTCTGTATCTTGGAGTTCACCCATATAGCTTATATGCATAATATAATCATGATTTGTCAATAATTCATTATATTGCACTTGTGTCTTAGTTTGTTATTATCATTTTAATGTTCTTACTGTCATTTTACATCATTACCCTCTGTTATCATAGTTGCATTCTCTGTATTTTGCATCTATTTTTTTGTTTGCAAGTCTCTAACGAATTCATCTGACGAATTCATCAGATCTCAGACGATCTTGTTAGATAGGATACGATCCTGTCGAATTCTAGACGATCCTGACTACTTCAAAAATCAGAACCTTCATCAGAAATCCAAATCAGGTATGGGTCTTTAATCCATCTTGTTCTTTCTGTTTTTCTATCCAAATCTGTTTATGTCTTCATTTAAATCTGCATTTCATATAGAATAGCTTAGATGCATTTTGGCCAAACCTAGGACTTGGATGATTAAAGCTAAAACTGAACACATCAAACACATTCCCAACCTAGGCGTGGAAATTGCCATTGAAACATTTCCTGGTGAACCCACCATCCATCAAAAATTCACCATAATACACCTCCCTCGAGAGGCGGGACCTTCGCAAGGCCTCTCAGTCTGAGATACCGTGCCATCCTTTTCACATCCCCATTTTGGGCACGGATCCTATAGCCTGAAGACAAGGGTGTGAAACATTTTGAGCGATACACCCTCCGTAGGCAGCCCAAATGTTCTTTTGAATGCTTCTGCTGAAACTTCCACCTTCACTGACCTCTTTCCCACATTGATGTAGGTTTTCCTCGTCACTGCATTATATGCTTGAACTATCTATAGAATATAGTTATGGAAGAATATTCAATGAAATGGTGGAATCTACACAATGACTGACACTTGCACATTCTCAAATGTTTTCTTCCAGGGATGAGACTTATTCTTCTCATCATTCCACCATTTCCTGCATGCTTCCGCTCCATGTTGTATGAATGCAATATTTAATAATTCCACCTGGCATTCCTCCTGCCCACTACTCAGGTGTTCTTCCTATTGCTACACATGCAATTCACTCCTAAATTCCCTCGGTGAGATATTTTCTTGGGCCATTTTTGTCTCTCTATGCCTTAGTGGTGTTCTATCTAGCTGTGCCTGCCAATGGATCTGTCTCCTCCATGGCCTATATCCTCCTCTCCCCAATGAATGATTACCACACCTTTCATGGGACTAAAACTGATGCCTAGAGTGTGGCTATAAGTATGCATCTCTCTTGTGTAGCGGACCTGGTGATATCTCCATCCTATGTGTTGCAATCCACCTCAATTGGCGTCCAAACTCTTATGTTGGGATCATTCCTCCAACATCTCGTCGATTACTCAACTTCCTCCTTCGTAATTAAAAATGTACCAAAAATCATACAAGCTCAGTAAAAGCGTATAATGTACAGTTCTAAGTCCTATATATGGTTTTATAGTCCTTCGTCTCTTTCCAGATCGTACACACTTTTGACAGTTCTCCTTTTTACCCCGTCAATTCTTCCAATGGTCAATTTTTCTATCAAATCGTATGACGGTCTGAAATCGTACGATCTGCCAGTACTTCATACACTGTTATCAGATGGCTACCCTCCCCTTTAAAATTCATATGATTCCGTACGCTTTCGTACGATCTCTGAAAAACTGCCAAAATGGCAAAAAAACCCCTTCAACTTGCACCCTTTTGCCTAAAAATCATACAATCTACCCTCAAATTGCATAATACATCTTTGCTAACCCTCACTGCTGAAAAATCTTAGATTTTTGGTCTCCTCTCCCAATTCTACCACTGACCCAGTTGTTGGATTGGCCCGATCTATCCTTTTGTGCTTTTTCTCAACAAATCTTCCACTCTTTCACTCCTGGTGCAATTTTCCTTTGATGAAATTCTGGCTACATTGTATGACTGTACGGTCTGGATTTTTTCCTCCTCACATATCCTAGCTTGCCTTTGCTATATTTATTAGCTTTTAAGGGTTTCAATCCTCCATTTCCTTGCACTTTCCCCAATTTCCATCGCCAATCTCTGCTTCCTCCGACTTTAATCAGCAATTTCTTCATTAAAAATCTGTATGATGATGTATTCTGACATCTTTGGCTATAATCTCTTGAAAATTTTCAAATTTCCCCCTCTGTGGAGAAAAAACCCTCAATTTCTCTCTCTCGGGTTAATTCTTCAAAGTGGAAAAGAACTCCCTGGTACAAATTTAGTAATGGGTCTACAATCTTCAGAGTATCGGTGAAAAATTCTCGCCCATGTAGTTTTCTGTTATGTATGTACGCTTTTCCCCTTCAATCTCCTAAAATTTTTTTATTTTTCCTGCTTGGTGAAGAAATGGTAAAGCCCATTTCCTTTTAAAATAAGTTTTCAAAAACCCTAATAAAACCCTAAATTTTTTAAAAAATAGGCACCATGTTGCATGCTTTTTCCATCTCTACAGTTTGTTTCAAAATTTTGTCTTTTCCCCCTTCTTTTCCTCCAACCGTTGCTTTACCGCATGCCACATTAAATGGGTTAGTTGGCAAATCGTACATCATACAATCTAAATCATACCGTACGACCTCTTGTATGATTTGCATGTCAGTCTTACTTTGTACGATTCTCTCTTTTCACTATACGATTTCATTACTTAGAGGAATTCTTGCTTTCTTTCCTCTGGAAAGGTTGCCATTTCCAGTTTTCAACCTCGCACTTCCTAATTGCGTCCCAAGGGATTTTCACGACTAAGGCACAATTTTTTTTCATTTTTTTTTTCAATCCTAGTCTAATTATACTTACCTCTTGGGTAATCGTATAGTGAAATTCACCTGTACGACCCCATCCAATTCTTGGCCTTGAGGTTCGACCATAATATTCCAATTAGTGGTATCCTCTTGTACCTCTACTTGACTGGTCCTTGCTTGTGATGTTGTTGCCCGTTCATTTACCCTCCCACAATGTGTACAGTTTGGTATTTTACATTGTAAAATTGGAGTCTCATCCCCTGGTAGGCTTTCTTCTCGTCATCCAGGTAATGGATCCTGTGGTGGTGGGATCTTCACCACTCTACTATTGTTTGAGTGACTTCTTCGCCTATCTCCATGGATCATTTTTGGCTCCAAAATTGGTGATCGGGTCCTTTGTTGGCCTAGGTTTCCACCATATTTGAAGTGTACCCTTCCTCTACTAGTAGGGTTTCGACCACGTGGGTATCTCCCCCTTCCATTTATTCTAGGCATGAAACCTCCCTGTACTATTGATGACTCTTCTCTTACTCAGGGTAACCACAAATTACCTACTTTCTATTGGGGTCTTTGTCAGTTCAGGGGTGGTCTCCCCCCGTGCGTCTTCCAACCACATTTCATAACATAGCTCTTAGTCAGAGTATGTGTTATGCTTTTTTTGTCCAATTTAAACATGCTAGCGGTTTATCTCCTAGCCATATATGAGTAGGGGGTCAAAATATTCCTTGTCTTCTACTTCCTCTAATTGCAACATCACTCAGATTCCCCTCGTGTTCTGGTCATATACCTCTTCCTCTTCCTAAGAGGTCCTTGTCCAATTCTTTCTCTTATTCTTCGATCATCAAGAGTAATATCTACCAACTCGATATTAGCTAGTGGACTTCGATTTGGTGACAATTATCATAAAGTTTCGACTCTTCTATCAGCTCGTACCAAGAGACGCCTCCATCTTCTTTCCTCAAAGGATCTCTGAGGAGATGAATATGGTAATACTACTCTATAATCATCTGAAAAGTCTATTTCGGATCTAGAGTCAGTCCGACCCTCTTCCCTCTGTTATGCCCAGTCGATTGGTAAATTTATCAATCTCTCCAATTGGTGAGCTTCCCTCTTTTGTCTTCTCAACTACTGGTGAGCTATTGCATATGCCTGTGTATCATTCTCAAGTCTGTCCTATTGAACTCCCTTGATTTTCCTTGGTCTCAATGCTCTAAGTGGAATACTTTGATCCCTATAAGGATTATGAGGATTCTCCTACCAACCATGACATTCCTTCATCACTAGAATTTGTCATACCTACTACATTGTAGTGTAATTCAGGTGATGTGGTGGTCTCCTCTATATCTCACCAAAGTACTCCTATGCCCTCATTTATTGTAGGCTACTCGCTTGGTGGAGGTGTCAAACTTGTGCTTGCACCTTCGTTTCCTCCACCATTTCTTGGAGTTAAGTCCTCAACCTCCTCAGGTTCACTTCCAGTCTCTTGTAATCTAACTGCCCTCTGTTCATCCAATCTTTGTATGGTACCTCCAATTATTGGATTACTTGTGCTCTTAATATCGTATTGTGACCTCGTAGTGTTTGATACTATTCCTACAATTATTGGGTTTGCGTTCTCATCCTCTACTGTAATAGCCCTATTTGAGCCAATGGGGAAAGTTTCACTAGTTCTTCTTCTATTATTTCCTCCCTAGCATCCTTAAAAATTTCCATCTCAAATGTGTCCACTCTATCTTTGTTGCACACTGTCAGCCTTACCCTTCTTCATCCTTCTCATTGTTGACTCCCTATGCTCTATCTGTGGGTACCTTTTATTCGAAGCTCTTGGTAACAGTGCTCTCTCCTAATAGACTTTTGCAGTTGGAGGGATCCACTCTTCTCCCTCTCTTATGGTCCTGTCAGCCCGTATAATATGTACTCGCACTCTTCTTCTTTCACTGGGTCCAGGTGCCAACTCATGCTGTTCAACTATTGGCTACCTCTCCTCCACTTCGAAAAATATTCTTGTGAGTCCCATCCATATCCTCCTATGATATACCTGGCTCATGATGAGCCTCATTTTTAGTGTCTACTCTTATTCTTCATTCAATATCTTCTAAATCAATGAATAAACATTGTACTTTGTAAGGCTTCAACTTTGAGCCATTTATAGTGTTGGGTACCTCCATCCCATTCAGGTTCTACAACCTGACCGCTCCATTATCCAATACTTTAATCACTCTATAAGGTCCAAGTCATAACGTCTTAAGTTTAACTAGCTTTATTTCTCGCTTCCCATTAAATTTGAAAACTAAGTTCCAACTTCCTCAAATGCTTGTCATGCCAAAACTTTCGTCTCTTTTGGGCTATCTCAATTGCCATTGTGCCATGACTCTTATTTAATCTAGTTTTATCAGCATCATCAGTCATTCCTCCAAAATTTCTTGATCTCCCAAGTGATGCTCTACTGCAACTCTCAAACTTGGTATCAAAAACTCGACTGGCACCACCGCTTCTTGACCATACATCAATTGGAAATGGGTATGTTTCGTTGTTGGTTTAAAATTTGTTCTATATGCCCACAAAATGGACAGTAACCTTTCCTTCCAGTCTGCTCCTATCCCACAGGTTTTATACAAAGTTTATACTAAGACTTTATTAGTCGCTCTCGCCTACCCATTCGCTCTCGGGTAGTACAGACTGGACATGTAGTGTAAAATATTAAACTTTGTCATCAGTGTCTTGATAATCTCATTAAAAAAGTGTTCTCCATGATCACTCGTTATATGTAGCGGAATACTGAATCTTGTGATTACCTACTCATACAAAAATCATGTTGTACTTTTGGTAAAATTATTAGGTAATGCTCTTGCTTCTACCCATTTTGTGAGGTATTCCATTGCCACTATGATATATCTACATTTCCATATTTGAGATGTCTTAAATGGTCCTACGAAGTCTAAGCCCCAATGTTCGAACAAATCTTGTGGTTGTGATGGGTGTAAGGGCATAAAGTCCTTCTTGACCGGTTTACCTGCTCTTTGGCAAGTATCACAAGCTTTCACATGTTCTTTTGCATCATTGTATAATGTGGGCCACCATAGATGTTCTAACAATATTTTTTGCGTAGTCGCATCTGGTCCCATGTGTCCCCCTGCTAAGCCTGCATGGGCTTCCTTCAATGTCATCTTAACTTCTTCCTCCATTACACATCTCCTCAAGATACCATCACTTCCTATCTTGTATAGCAATCCTGCTATTATCTAGAAAGGTGTTGACTTCATGATTATTCTCTTCTTTTTGGTTGTCGTCATCTCTTGTGGCAACTCCCCTATGGATAGGTACTGGCCAACCAACTTGTACCATGATGGCACAACATTGATGGCAAATAACTGTGCATCTAGAAATTCATCAGGAACTCATGTTCCTACTGGCTCCCCTGATCGTATTCGAGACAACTGGTCTGCAATCACATGCTTCTTGCCAGGTCTCACCACAACTCGAAATACGAACTCTTGGAGCGTAACGAGCCACCTACTAACTCGTCCTTGTATTACTGGTTTGTTTATTAAGTACAACAATGCCTAATGATCGACATAAAATGCAAAGGGGTTCACCAATAGGTAATGCCTAAAATTTTGAACTGCATATACCATCCCCAAGGCTTCCCTTTCTATTGTACTATAATTTCTTTTTAGCCTTGACAAAAGGTGACTAGCAAAGAAAATCGGTTGATCCAACTTAAACTGTCCTTCTTGTGCCAATGCACATCCAATTGCAAAGTTTGAGGCATCGACGTGGACATGGAATTCCTTATCCCAACTTGGAAACACCAAAATCGGACTGCTTACCAACTTAGCCTTCAACTCCTCAAAGGCTCCCTGGTGCTCCTCTGTCCATATGAAAGGAATATTCTTTTTCTTCAAATAATCTAACGGGTAGGCTACATGTGCATAATTTCTAATAAACCTTCGGTAATATCCTGTTGACCCAAGGAAGGTTTTGAGTGAACTCACGTCAAAGGGTTCTTCCATGTATAATATTACCCAAATTTTATCCGGATCTGTCTTCAATCCTTCACTGCACACAATGTGTCCTAAAAATTTTCCATATGGTACCAACAGAAAACACTTTGTTGGGTTCAATGATATTTGTGCATTTCTGCACCTGCTCATACATTCACTAAGAGCTGGAAGATGCTCCTTGATCTTCCCATAAATGGACCAATCATCCAAAAATGCTTTGAAATTCCCCATCGCTAATTGGTCAAATATATACAGTATGATGCACTAAAATGTAGTTGGGGCATTACAGAGCCCAAATGGCATTCGATTATACACGTAGATGCCATTCTCCACAACAAATGTGGTCTTCAACTTATCCTCCTTAGCGATGCTGATCTGATTGTATCTTGAGAATCCATCCAAAAATGAATAGATCTCATGTCCTACAACTTCTTCCAAGATAGAATCTATGAATGGAATAGGAAAGGGATCCTTAATGGTCACTGTGTTTAGACTCCTGAAGTCTACGCATATCCTTATCTTATCGACTTCCTTTTTCAAGGTGATTACTATAGGTGAAACCCATTCACAGTTCATCACCCTGAATAGAATTCCTACTTCCAACATCTTTTCTATCTTCGTATTCACCAATGCCGCATACTTGGGATTCATTCTATATGGCCTCCTCCTAAAAGGTTGAGCATCCAGGCATTAGTGTAATCTTATGGACACATAACTTAGGTGGGATTCCTTTCAAATCCTTATACGTCCATGCGAAGACATCCTTGTACTCCAAGAATATCTTGAAAGTTGATGCCTTCAATACGGGATTCCAATCATTGCCACAATGGACTATCCTAGGTTCTTCCTCTGTTCCTAGATTGATATCCACTATCTTAGGTCCTTCATACTTGATATTTTTTGGCTCACTCATAGCTTTCATTACGTTCTCTGGATGTGCCGATCTTGTATCAATCTCTGCATCTCCTACTGTATACTCCACAAAGCTTTTTGGAAACGTCCACTTCTCTTTTGTTTCCTTCTTAGTTTCTTTACTAACTTTCGGTTTGTCTTGCTTTTCCTTGATCTCTTCTGACTCAATATAGAGGCAATTGGGCTGAAACATCTCGTAATCCTCCATTTTCCAATGAAGAAGTCCACTATCAGATCAAGCTTCATCCTCGCTACATTCATCTATGTACAACATTCCCTCTCCATCAGGTTCGTGTCCTTCATCCCCTGATGAGTTTTCTGATTCGTCAGTTGTAGCTACATCCTCACTAACTCTTTGATTAGCTAAATTGATCATGTATTTATGTTGTCCTTTCTTGAAGGTGATCTGATTCTTTCCCCAATTGTGATTAACTTTGGCCACTCGTAGCCATCCTCTCCCTAAGAGAGCATCGTATGCAGGTTTCTGCATTGAAATCACAACAAAGTCCAAGACAAATTCTTGCTCAGCTATCATAACTTGTTGTGCAATCAAAACTCCTTTGATGTTAATATCATTTTGGTCAGCCCCATACAGTTGGAATCTCGGTGCCCATAGGGATGGAGCGCCTAGTTCTAGCCAAGTTCTTTTTGGTAGCACATTAACACTGGAACCTCCATCCATGATCACTTGTGTCAATTTGTGCCCCAAAATCTCCATATGCATTAATGCAGGCTTCTTTCCCACATCAATCATTAATATAGTAGGATCCATAAATTGGTCTTTTCATCCTTCCTCTAAAATTTGTTGGCTCTCTACTTCCATCACCTTCTGTGGTTGCATTTCCTCCACAATTACTTTCTACAATTTTGGGATAGCTTCGAATAAGTCAGATACTTTAAGTTCCACTATGGTATCCAACACCTGTGCTGCTAGGCTCTGCACAACTATCTCCTATTCTGATGGTTTTCATAATTCCCTTCGAATGCTCGACTCTCCTTGCTTAGTTTTCTCAGTTTCTTCTTGTAATATTTTCTTTGTTGCTTGCCAGTGTTGCTTCTCTTTTGCTGGCTCTAGATACTTATCCTTTTTAGCTTGATTCCTCATCACGGCTAACACTTCCTAAGTTTCCTCTTTAACTTGAGGAATTTTGATGTCCAAATAACTCACATTCTATGGGTTGCTCGAACTCACCTGCTTTGGACAATTCTCTTCCTTGTGGTTCCCCGGACCACACCATCTACACATGTGTGTAGTGCTTTTTTGTGGTACTCCTTACATCGGAGGTGCAGGATAATTCTTCATAAAATGCCCCCACTCTTGGAAATTGTGACATTGTATGATCGGTCTACCTTCCGAGTCATATTGTAAGTGACTTTGTCCTCCTTGTTGATTACCTTGATTCTATTTGCCACCTCTTTTGCTATTTTTGTAACCGCCACTCGTTGCTTGTTGGCCACTCCCTTGGGCCTGTGGTTTTTGTTCCTGCTCCTGGATTGATAGTACATGTGGATGGGTTCTTGCATTGTAGGGATAGAGCATTACCTCATGCCCCATCACATTACAAATATGGCAATAGTCATTCTTCGAACACTTCATATTTGTATGTCCCTCGCTCTTGCATTCAATGCACCACAACTCATTCCTATCCGGTTTGATCTTTTGCTCCTTAACCATTTTATCAAACTCCTTGTGGAATGATGTGACCATCCTCTGGATAGTGTCTTCTTCTTCACTATCCAAATATTTTGACTTGGGATGAGATAATATTCCCATGTACGTCTATTTTTATTCACTCTCAAAGGTCTTTACGTGTTTCAATGCTTCTTCATATGTGTCAGATGGTACTCCCTTCATCTTTTTCTTATATTTTGGTAGTAACCCATCTACGAACCATCATTTTATCAACACATCTACCAAGGGCATCTGCATATTATCGACTAATTGCTTTAGTCGATGGTTGTAGGATTTTATATCCTCATATGCTTTCTATTTTGTTACGCAAAGCTCGGTGACTATGTCTCCATCATCTTTCAAAGGTCAAAATTCCTCAATGAATTTCTCCTTTATCTGATTCCAAGTCTAAAAATCAACATTATTTTCTCTCTTTAGGTACCAGTCTATTGCCAATCCCCTCAAGGTGGCAGGAAAGAGGACTACCCAATCCTCCGGTCTATCTACACCATTTTCTCTCCAAATGGTTATGCAAGTTCCTACGTGTCGTGTGGGGTCTTCCTTACCCTCACCTGAAAATGGTGGACATATTTGTTTGGTTGCTCTGTTAGCCATCTTAGGAGAGTCGTCGCTCTCACTTGAGGTGTCTCATAGAATCTCTATCGGATTCCTCCTTGGGGGTGTCCTACTTCCATTATCATCAGAAGTATCAATTCGAGGTATCTTATTCTGTCCTATCACTCGGTGACCAAATTCTCATGCGTCCTCACTCTACGACCTTCTTCGCTGGTGCGATGGAGATTGTCTTGGTCTATCCTCCTGAGTCCCCGTGTCCTGTTGCCTTGGTGTCTGACTCCCATCCTCTGCACCCTCTCACAACCCCATTGTCACTTCCTCAGGTCTTACCATCCACTCTCCATATTCATGCACTTTATCTTTGTCACCCGTCTCCTCTACGATCGGTGGGTCTTCCTCCTCGTCTTCTATCTCAATCAACAACGTCTCGAAGTCTCCCTCTTCGGATGTCCAAACTTGCTCTATCTCTGGTTCATGCATACTTTGATCTGAGTTACTCATGTTTCCTCTTTGATAAATCCTTATGCTCCTTCTTACTGGAATGTTCTCTCATGGTTCTCTTCTCCCACGGCTTCGTGTACTGGTGTCCATCATAAAAAATCACCTCCAATTTTTTTAGTCAAATTCGACCCATTTTAACAAAAATGCTAGATTCGATAAGGCAATGATGCCAAATGTAACATAGTGGTGGAGTATTCCTAGTGGGGAGGTATTCTCTAGAGGTAATAATGATCCCTAGGTTGAATCTACCAAATCGAACAGTCTTCTAACTTCCCGAATGACCCTTGTACGATCTATCAATTGCTTGTACGAACCTCAAATACATACATTGTATGATCTCAGATCGTACAGTGACCAATATGGTACGATATTGCACTCAAAAAACTAACGGATGCTATTTTGGAGGCTTTCATACATATTTTTGTAATCGTTCAAGCCGACTTACCAAAACTGCCAAATCGGGTAAGTTCCTATCAATCGCCTATTTTACCAAATCGGGTAATAACTCTTTGTACGATTTGTATGATGTACGATGTACGATATATATGATCCAAAGGTACAACATGATGTTAATTAATATAATCTTCTGCTCCAATCTCTCTCAGGATGTTTTGTAAAGGTTTAACAACCTAAACAAGATAGTTTCATTCACAAGCAAAACATCCAATCCGGACTAGTGAGAGATTCCATCCAATCAATTACACCCAAAAATCATACAGTCTACTTCAGTACATCTTTGCCAACATCCTCATACTCCTAGATCATTCTCCATGATTCCACCAATAACAATATGCTCACAATCTGCAACAAAGCCTACAACTAACATATAACAATAAGGAAGAAACTCAATTACACAATGATCATCCACAATGCATCAACCATACACAACAGGATCATACACTATCATCCACAATATCTATTATTCTCATTAATGGTTATCAACTCAGTTACAATGTGGAAAACTCTCTCATAGTAATTACAATAACTCAAAAATATGTCTATCTCTCTACTCTAGCAACTAATAACCAGTAAACTAGTAGCCAAACCTACAAATTCAAAAATGGGGCCTTATATAACGTTTCCTAGGCCATTCCAAAGTGGTTCCTGAGACAATATGTTATTCACAATTGCCCATCTACAACTGAATACATTATTTTGGAAATTTCCTAAGTTTACACCTTAGGTTAGCAAATCCATGCGACATTTCATCCCGAAATTACATTTCCTTTGCATCTGAGTGAATTTTGGTGTGCCTTGTACGATTTTCCACTACTCTGTATGGTTTGCCACTTCAATTGTATGATCCCCTGTATGATTTTCTCCCACTATACGGTTTCCCAAAACTTGAGCAAATCATCCCAAAACTATCAAAATTTAGCAAATCACCTTTTCTTCTTCTGGGAGGTGGATTTGTTGCCTACACTCTCTTGAAGTCATTGTCATTCCTAAGGGTTTCATTATTTTCAAGTTGAGTTCTAAAGTAGACTCATTCAATATTATTTATGGAGGGCCATGGTTCTTTGGCAAGCGAGGCTTGTTCCTCCAAATATGGTAGCCAAATCCTCAAACTCAAATGATAAGTTTAGTGTCAATTCGATTTGTTCTTCTTGACTTACCCATTCATTTTTAGCATAAGAGTATTTTCTAGGTATTTTCTTTTAATATTGGGGGTTTATCCTCCTTTGATGATCCCTTGAAGACTGGATCACAAATGATTAGTACTATAATGTGTGTTTTATCTGATGTCAACAAGGATCTCATGATCTTTGTAGTTTTAGTGTCCAAACTAGGGTTATGGACCCAGGAAATTGTTTATGAAAATAAATCTCTGTGTGTCAAGCTTGTGGCAAAATGGATCATCAAAAGGATAATTTATTTGACCAGCCAGCCCCCATCCCATGGTCGATAAAATGGAATAAAGTCAACTGGAAATGGGCTCCAAAGAATTCTAGGGATAAAAGTAAGAAAATTTTGAAAGCTACTAAGCAACCTCGGGTCTTAGCTTTGCAAGAGATGCTTTTGGAAGTAGAAGTTGAAAATACCCTAATCCCTTATAATATATTTTAAGGTGAAGGGGTTCAAACCCTAATAATTCCTAGAAGGACATCTCCAGATCCTGGAGGGAAATACCAAAGTTAGGATTCTTGAGTAGGTCCAGTCAAGGTATGCTCTCATATTATCCTATAAATAACTTTGAATGTTTAATTTTTGAGGTAATGGAATATTAGCAAGTTATAAAGTCTCCTATCCTTATCTCGGTTTGTGAGGGGGAGTCCTTGGGTACCCCATTTCACCACCAGAAATTAAAACCCTTGGAATGGTGAAGGATTCACTGGCAACCCCCATTTCGATAGGAAACTCCCATGGCCCATATCCTATCTTGGATAAGGGATCTCCAAGTTCAAAAACCAGAAGTTATCAAAGTCTTAGAATGGAATTAGGGGAAAAAAATAAGGAAGTCCAATAACAAAACCCTAAGGAAAAGAGAAATCGATGTTGCTTTTGCAGATAGAGTTCAACCTCTATTATTCGTAGAAAGAATTAAATCAAAAACATGCAAGAAACTGAAGCTGGATAATTTTAAACCTCCCCACCTAGGGTCAGGGGAGATGAACACACCTCCAAATTTCTCCAAATGAAAGTTTACTCGTGGAATGTCAGGGGACTGAATGGCCCCCAAAAGCAAAGTATTTTAGCCTCTTTGAGAAGGGATTTATCTCCAAATATTTTGCTAGTCCAAGAATCTAAGCTCGACGAAAGCAATTTTGACATTGTATATAAGAGAGTGTGGAAAGAGGCCAGTTTTACTGCCTATCCTACTACTGGTGTGTAAGGTGGTCTGCTCTATTTTTGGAACCCCTTGAAGCTTGAAGGAAAAATAATCTCCTTAGTCGAAAGATGTATAAGCATTTAATTTTGCTATAATATTTCCAATAGAAAATGAATCATGACAAATGTGTATGCTCCTAACACTGTTTAGGACAAGAGGTTGTCCTAGGTAGATTTACTTAATCTAAAAAGGGCCTTTGATAGAGAATCTTGGATTCTGGTTGAAGATTTCAATGTGTCAATTTGTACCTTTGAATAAAAATGGGGGAAACCCTTTGAACCCCAAAAGTATGGATGAATTTGTAGACTTTATTATGAAATTTGGGCTAATGGACATAAATTTAAAAGGGTCAAAAATTACTTGGAGCAACCGTATGGTGGGTAATTAGGTAATCCTATCAAGATTTGATAGAGTGTTGGTCTTTTAGTAGGGTATTCCAATTTTAGGTGATGCTTCCCTATGAACCCTTCCCAGGATGGGTTTGGATGACAATCCACTTTGGTTAGATCTCCCTCAATCAACATGTTTCATCCAAAGTTCTTTCAGTTCAAAGAAATGTGGTGCAACCACCCAAATTTAGAGCCATCGATCAGATAATGGTGAGAAGAAGACCATGGAGGGGAAGGAGTGGCTAAATTGTATAGAAATATTTGATATGTAATATTTAAACTAAGAACGTACAATAAATAAATATTTTGGAACATTTTTAGATGCAAGGAACATCTAAAAGCATATTTACAAGATTTGGAGAATTTCGTAGAATCTGAAGGTTACGTGATGGAAATTGCAAGTAAGGAAATTGATCTTCTAGCTGAGCTACATAACACACTATCTAATGAAGATACATTCCTAATGCTTAAACCAAAGCATTTTGAAACCTCCTCATTTAGTGATTTTAGGCCCATCAGCCTATGTAACATGATTTAAGAAATCCTATCTATAACCATTGTGAACAGGCTAAAACCCCACCTTCCCTCCCTCATTGATAAAGTACAAAGTAGTTTTATGACGAGAAGACAGATTTTAGATGGTTCTATAGTTATGCATAAATTGATCCATTCAGTGCAAAATAGTAACAGGCCTAAATTTTTTGAAATTGAATATGAACAAGGCTTATGATAGGGTTTCTTGGCCATTCCTCTTCAAATTCCTGGATAAATTTAAATTTGGGCAGCAATCGATGGACTTAATTAAATCCCATGTTACTTCAACCAGATTTTCAGTGATTATTAATGAAAAATGTCTTTGGGACTCGATAATTGAAAGAATGCAGAGAAGTTGACCATGTAGAAAGGAGTCTTACTGAGTCATGCTAATAAAGTGGTGTTGGCCAAAAACTCATTACAAAGCATTCCCGTGTACTACATTTCCATATTCATAATGTGTGGAAGAGTGGTTCGGAAAATTGAAAGTATTATTAAGGATTTTATTTGGGCTAGCCTAGACCTAAAAGGTATATTTCACCTAGTGGCCTGGGAATAAATCTGTAGTACAAATAAGAGAGGAGGTTTGGGTTTAAAATATGTGTGCAGGACAAATAGAAATATGGTAGAAAAGCAAGCCTAGAAACTAGTTGTTAACAATGAAGTGGACTGGGTAAGACTATTAAAATATAAATACCATTTCTAATACTTCCTTGCTGATCCACTCCCAAGCTCTAGATCTCCTTTTTGGTAGAGCTTGATGAAGTCCCATGATATGTTGCATCAGGAAAGAAGATGGATTTTGGGTGATGGTAGGTTAATTGATTTTTGGTAGGATGTGTGGATTGTTGACCATCCCCTAATCAGTGACCCTAGTGTTAACATTGTTGAGCCAATGTTTAGGGCCCTAGGGTAGTTTAAGGTTTCAAATTTTATATCTTTGAACAATGTAAGAAAGAATGGGATCTACCCCTCTGCTTTCTAATAACATGGGCATGGTGTAGGTTTAAGAGATGTTAGATGCTATCATTAACCGCCAAGTTATTCCTCTCTCGATGAGGGTAGATAGATGCATATGGACAGGTGAAATTAATGTGCATTACACAATCTGATTGGCATATTTGAATTCTAAACTGGACTTCTACTGGTGGACACCCAATAATTAGATATGGATCCATAATATCCTTCCTAAGGTTAATATTTTTCTTTGGTTGGTAGCACAAGATAAAATTTTATCTATTGAAAACCTCAAAAAGTGTGGTATGCCCATCACCAATAGGTGCTATCTCTGTGAAGCAGACAAAGAGTCTACTCATAACACTTTTAATAGTTGCTCTTTATTTAAGCATACTTGAGAGGTGATTTTTAAATTTTTATCAGTTAATTAGGTACTTGCAGTGACTGGATTGGTTTGCTAGTCTCATCAGCAATATGGTCACACAATTTAGGACTTCTATTGGAAACCCTTGTGAAAGGATATAGGAGGATTGTTCACAGTGGGTGTGTGGAAAATTGAGGTACATATCTACTTTGTTGAGTTATCTAAAGAGAGCGAAGGCAACAAAACCTAAAAATCCAAACACCATTTTTGGGGTTGTCTCTAGTTTTGAGGTTGGGCATCTTGTACAACTGTTATGAACGAAACCCTAACATTGGATTTTTAATGCTCACAGTTACAGCTACTTCTAGCTACAAATACGCATAAAGATAATTTTAAATGATAGTCAGTGGATGTGAATCTGATGATGGTGGGTCAGGGCTTGGGTCGAGTAGAATGGTTGTTTCTGGAGAGTCTGATAGTGATTTGTGGTTTTAAAAAAGGATGAAGGGCCCTATAGGTGGCCATGGAGGTGGGTCCCCAAGTTTTGGATAGCCCCTTTTTCTAGGTGCATTTTCTTTTGCTTTAGTTGTTGCAAAGGGTTACGAGTCCTAAAATCTTAGTGCTATATTTGATCTTTCCCCATCTTGTAATAAGTTGATCATTCTAGATGAGCTGATGATTATCACCATGGAGGAAGGCTCATGGAATTTGGTTGGTAAACTCTAAGGGGGTCATTTGAATATTGATGCCTTAAGGAGATGGAAATTAATCAAGTGGAAATCCAAAATATCTTTCGAGATTATGGTGGTTTCCAATACTTTTTTCTTAATCAAAATCAACTGTGAAGAAGACTCACATCATATCCTTGGGGAGGGCCCTAGTTCATTCAAAATTCTTTTCTTGGCTTAAATTCTTAGGAAGTGACTCAATATGAACATGGTGTTCCTCAAGTTGTAGCTCAGGGTGGTTCTCCCTCTTCGAACGTTGTGATGGAGCCCAATTCTCCTTTGAAGGTTGTGGTTTCTAAAATAGATATTCAGTCCCTTCTCACTAGGGATGGAGCATCAAGGGTAATATATTCTTAGCATAAAATAAGAAGCAGTCAAAAAGGCCAGTTAGATTTAGGGGTAAAAAGGAATATTGGAAAACAACCCAATTTTTAGGTTCTATATATAGGGGATGCAGATGATCTTCAATTCTTGTCGAAGATTGAAAAGAAAAAGGAGCCAAAAGGTAAATAACTTAAGCTTGATTCATTTTTCCAATTATATGATCCTAAGGAGGAAATAGTATCAAATCTTGTAAATGAAGATTTTACCTTGGGCTAGTAAAATGCAAAATTAGTTTCAGTTTTGAGTGGAAGTTGGAGTTATGGTTTTTGATTTCCATATTTTAGAAGAGGTCCAGTTGTCCTAGTCGAAAGGATTCAAATAATGCTTCTATGCGGATTGGTGGGTATCTCGCCCCTAGTAGATATCCAAATTGCTTCATCAGGAAGGGGATAGATTTAGTCTCTAAGTTGAGTGGCAGTGTTTTGGATGCCAAATCAATGTAGTTTTCTATGGTGGTTTTAACATTTTTTGTCTAGGCAGTAGTTTAGATTTTATATATCTATTCTTGGCCTATTTAAATGATTTTTAGTTTCAATATTTGTGTAGAATTCCTTCTTGGCTAGGCAACATTCTATTTTCAAATTTTAAAATTTTCTCCTAATGTAATTACCTCTTGATAGCTCTCTGGTTGGCAGCTTGATCTTTGGTTGAAGTGTTTCGGTACCTTTTCAATGATTGTTCTGCCTTGTTAAAAGGTTAGAAGACCCTTTCAAAACTCCTTCATCCATCTAATAAAAAAATTTCTATGCTAGAGATTCTCTCCCAATGGGATTCAATTATTCTCCTAGGTTGAAATGTTTGTGGCAATTCCTTCTTCCCCACCTCTTATGGAGCCTTTTGAAAGAGTGAAACACCCGAGCATTTAAAAACCTCAAAATATCGACATATAAAGTTGTTATTAGAGCCATATGTAATACGAAGGAGAATGTAAGAATCATTGATATGGACAAGGGTGATAGGAATAAAAGACCCCCTCCGAATGAGCATGCTCTTGAACGGGAGCTTGATTTTACATGTGATAGGCCTCTGGACCCAGTCCCTAACCCAAGACTCCTCTATAAGTGAAGCCCACCTTTGGGGGACTGGGTGAAGCTCAATTTTGATGAGCATCTAAAGGTAATCCTGGTTTAGCTGGGGCAAAGAGATTCATCAAAGACTAGGATGGTAGAGCTATTGCTGCCTTTGCAAAGCACTTGTCCAACCAATCATCCTTTTATGCAGAGACTAAAGCCGCTTACCTTGGAGTCTCCTTGGTACACATTTTAGGTTTCAATAAAGTAATTGTGGAAGGAGACTCCATCAGTCTCATAAACTTTTTAAAATCAAAACAAGACTCCAAATTGGTAGGTTTTCAATGAGGTGATGGAAATTAAAAGATTAACAAGCATGATGGAAGAATTCCAATTCATTCACACCTAGCGTGAAGGGAATAAGGTGGCAAATTTTCTCGTAAATTGGGAGGCTAGACACCCGAGAAGAGAGGATTGGAGAGATAATTTCCCGGATGATCTGAGTAACTTGTTGAATGTTGATTTTTCATGACCTGGAGGAGGGGGGCTAGGCTCTGTTGAGTGACTCCCCTCGGATGACCATTTTAGTCTTCTCAACCAACTGGAAGTCTGCTTCATTGTCTGGTTGGTCCAATGTTTGGTGGGTATGAGGCTTACTACTCAAGCAAACAATGTAACTCCAAATGATAGTTTTGAGAAGGTTATTTTTTCTAAATTATGTGGTATCCAGTGGAAATTCGGAAAGACTGTTGTGCTAAGAATGAATCCATCCTGATCCAACCGATCAAATCCATTGGAGATAAGCAGAATTCAGTGTTGGGCACTCTTAAAATGGTTGTAGACTTTATGGAGGATGTGAACAAACAGATAAATGTTATGCCCGACGTCGTGACTTTGACTTCGGGCAAGAATGCTTCAAATAAATCTAAGATTTAGTCCTAAGTTTATGAGCCCTACTCCAGTAGAGTAGTTTTGGAGTTTGTCACTGGGAAGGCCTTATCTTGATTTTTCTCCAACTCCCAGGTTTTGTGATGTACTAGTTGGTGCCCATGTGGGCTTTTGACTTTCTAATCTCCTTAAAAAATGTCCATCTCTGATTGTGGGAGCCTCTCAAAACCTCCCTTTCAATTATATATATAAAAAAAATTCGCTCACAGTCACCAGAGCATTAGTTACGATCCGTTATGAAGTGTATTGTAGAGCAGCAAATTATTAACCGGAGCACTACGTCAAGGTACACTAATTATAAGAAAAATAATAAGGTTATTCAGAAATCAACATTCTCAATTATAAATCAGTAGAATCAAATAATTAAGAATCCTCTGGAGATAATGAAGTCATGTCAAACAAAATTTTAAACTGCTTTTAATACTATTATTAGCACAAGAACGCATCTTTGACTGAAAGCAAGTTGTACAGCAATTTATCAAATTTCTGTTTCTAGAATTTCCTGCGTTACTCGGTATCGATCGCTCTGTCAACCACTTCGATCATGTCGTCAGAATTACATATACCATGTGTGTTCCTACGCCATCTACTTGGTTCTGTTCGTATTCTTATTATAAAGATAAATGTTTAATTATAATTAATCTTGATTATTCTTTGCTTGCGAGAATTTTCTCTCTTAACGTGCTATAGGGGGCTACCACACTTGCAATGAATATCCACACATATATATATATATATATATATATATATATATATATATATATATATATATATATATTACAAACGTGAAATTGATGGGTTTAAGCTCTCCTTATCCAATAATGAACATTGGTGCAGTGAATAATTGAGGAGAGTTATGCGCCAGAGGATTTATATTCAATGTTTAGTTTAGTATGCTGTCATAGAATTAGAATAGAAGGATATTAATGATCCTTGCAGTTATCTAGAATGTTACGTTTTCTAGATCTGTTCTCTTCAATTTTGTACCTTCCTTGCTTCAGAAGCATGCCATTAATGGTCCCTCAACTCTCCCGATTTGGTCGAAATCTGTGTTGCTATGTGCTAAGGACTGCCTCAGATATACTAGGGAGATACAATAGGAATTATCCACACCTTAATGTCTCGTCTGGAGACTCTGAAAGATGTGCTAGCATTGGTTGGAATGTTGCCCTATCAAGCTATGCTAACTTATACTTTTAACCAGATTTGTTAAGGTAATAAGAAGTCAATGTTGTATGTTATTGCTCTTGAACATAGTATTGTTTGTTGTACATAGCCCGTTATTGGAAAACGTATTATATTTTTGGGCCCTGTGAGCTTTTAAAATTATAGCAGAATGTTGTATTGATTATCACATAGTTTTTGCTATCTCATATAGTAATGTTGATATACATTCCGTGGTGTTTCAGATTACTGTTCTTTTCTCTTGTTTATGTATGGAAAATGTCGAATGTTTGATTCATTGGCAAATCTTATCCCAGCTATGTAACACTAATATCTGATGTAACTCTCAATTACTCCTACTAATACTTTGTAGTTCACCTATATTCATGCAACCTTACTATTATTAACGGGCATGAAGTTTAACGTCTGGGTTTATAAGTTATAGTATATGCTGTTGACTTCTAAAAGAGTAGCCTTCGCACGACATCCAAATTCAAGTGACGTTCACATTTCAAGATCATCTGTTGTTTATCAAATAAATATTTTTAATGTTTGTTGTAATAAGTTTTATCTGTTATAACTTTACTAATTATATAAAAATTTGAGACCACACAATCTGTTCAAGTGATGAAGGTTAATCCAACAAAATTAAATAACTACCACTTATGAAAGACATCATTAAACGGTACATGTTTTAATCATTGAATGGTTTGGTTACTTTCAGAGTATATATTAATATATATAATTATAATAGTTATAGATTTTTATCTCTCCACAAATGTATATATAATAACTCAAGAGTCTTTATAGTGTCATATAGCAAATGCATAAATTTCTAAGGCTTTAAAAATGTTTTAATTACAAAATGTAAAATGCTTCAATGATAATTATTTAATCATCAAACTTCAAGTTATATTGTTATTATTTAATCATCAAAGTTCAGAACTGATTATTAGGTTATTGTTGTGGAGTTTTTTCGCTTACCCTTAGCAGATTTATCACGTCACGGAAAACTATGAAGGTCACGACCAGCACTGTGGATTCTGGTTGATCCACCTCATTAACCTGGGAATAGACTACCTTAGACAGCTCTAAACCGATCAGGTTGGGTAAGGAAACCCCAAGCAGTGGGTCCTTTTACTAATGCTTTGTTACGCACATGCCCACTATGCCAGACAAAATATTGTTTAGTTGTTTTTGATATTTTTAGTGACCGAACCTATCAATATTAAAACCTATAAAACCCAGATCGGTGCCTTATCCATTACAAAGTCATAGCAGTTTGATAAATAACCTTAGAAAAGATAACAGAAAGAGGAACTAGTTCGTTTCACTCCATTCAAATGATGTAATGTAAATAAAACAATTAACTAGCGAGAGAAGGCGTTATTTATGGATTTTGATTGCAGTAATACATAAAAAAGCTAACACAGAACATTCACACAAAAATATGCCAAGGGAAGAGTTGAGATTTCCATTAATAAAAGATGTGCATAGAATAGATCAGCAGAGTGCTTGATCCTCATATACCATTTGATTACAGTAAACCCCCGATTTAAATATTCAAAATAAGGGGTATCTCCTCTCCGTCCTAATTTCAGTGACGTAAGAGTCCTCAACTCCGACATATTCCACAAAAAATAATCATAGTTGTTAAGCTACCAGATGCAATGCTACCACTAGAAGTATCCTGAATTGAAAGAAATCACTGATATAACCAGAATCGCTGTTAAAAATAAGATGGAAACTCTTATATAATAAAAGTGTATATTATTCGATGTCTTAAAAATAAAAAGTGATTGGGTTAATATACCCAACCAAGGAGTGTGTGCTTGTGAAAGGGTGTGACCCCTTGTAAGTTAATATATTAAGATGATGATAATTGTATTATGTTAGGAGGGTCCTAACATGCCACCCCCCTTAAAAGAGCTTTGTCCTCAAAGCTGGAAATTTGGAAATTGTTGTTGGATATCGTGAAGAGTTTCCCACGTCGCGTCTTCTAAAGGTAGACCTTTCCAATGGATTAAAACTTTCGTGATATCGTGAGTACGAAGGTGACGAGAGCGGCAATCCAAGATAGCTTCTGGTTCGACTAGAAGTACTCCATCATCGAAAAATTCAGGGAGAGTGGTTTGTGTCGTGATATGGGCTCCAACTGCGAGCTTAAGGCAAGATACATGAAATACGGGGTGAAGTTTGGAAGAGGGAGGAAGCTCAAGTTTGTAAGCAACGGTCCCAATACGTTGGAGAACTTTATACGGCCCGTAAAATTTGGGTGCTAACTTCTGAGAACCTTTTTGTTTAAGAGAGGATTGATGGTAAGGTTGGAGACGTAAGAAAACCATATCACCCTCGTGGAAACTACGTTCGCTTCTATGTTGATCGGCTTGCTACTTCATGCGATGTTGGGCGGTGTGTAGGTTCTCTTTTAGGATCCGTAGTATGTCATCTCGAGTAGCGAGTTCCGTTTCCACCGCATGGACTTTTGTAGTCCCTGGAATATAGGAAGTGAGGGATGGTGGTGTTTGGCCATATAATGCTTCATAAGGAGTCATTTTGATGGACGTATGGTATGAAGTGTTATACCACCATTCCGCTAGTGAAAGCCACTTTACCCAATGGAGTGGTTGAGTAGAAACAAAACATCGAAGGTATGTTTCCAAGCATTTATTTACAACTTCTGTTTGGCCATCGGTTTGAGGATGGTAAGCGGAGCTCATACGAAGTTGAGTACCTTGTAATTTGAACAATTCCTTCCAAAAAGTGCTAGTGAAAGTTGGGTCACGGTCACTAACAATTGTGGAGGGCATACCATGTAATTTAAAGATGTTATCTAGGAAGAGGTGGGCTATAGTGCTAGCGGTATAAGGATGAGCCACGGGACAAAAATGGGCATATTTAGATAAGCGATCAACGACTACAAAAATGGTTGTTTTTCCTCCTGATTTTGGTAATCCTTCAATAAAGTCCATAGAAATATCTGCCCATGTTTTGGTGGGTATAGGAAGAGGTTGAAGTAATCCTGGAATAGCAAGGGTCTCCCCCTTTTGTCTTTGGCAAACTTCACATTCTTTTACAAAAATTTTGATGTAATTTTTCATTCCTACCCAATAGAAGGAGGTAGTGGCTCTTTTATAGGTTTTTAAGAAACCAGAGTGGCCTGCAGTGGGTGAGGTATGTAACTCATGAAGAAGTTTTTCACGATAAGTTGAATTGGGGGTGAGGACCATCCTTCCTTTGTATCTTAATATATTGTCTTTCCAAGTGTATGGAGGTTTGCTACTAGGATTATGTTGAAGTTGTTGAATTAAGGCATGGATAGTAGGATCATTTATCCATTCTTCATGCACCTCATCTACCCATTTAGGAATAAGGGAGGAAAGAGCATGGACTTGAGGCATATCTTCAAATTTTCTAGAAAGTGCATCGGCTGCCATGTTGTCCTTTCCCTTTTTATATGTAATTTCATAATCATAGCCAAGAAGTTTAGTAACCCACTTTTGTTGTTCCGGGGTATTAGTCCTTTGTTCCAAAAAATACTTCAAGCTATGATGGTCAGTGCATATAATGAAATGTTGGCCAATAAGGTAAGGCCTCCAATGTTGAATAGCATGGACAATCACCAACATCTCTTTTTCATACGTAGAGCGAGCTAGATTCTTAGGAGAAAATGCTTTGCTTATAAAAGCTAGAGGCCTTTCATCCTGCATGAGTACGGCTCCCATTCCTATTCCTGAAGCATCACTTTCAATGACGAATGGTTTAGAAAAGTTGGGCATGGCTAGAACAGGGGTGGTACACATTGCAGTTTTCAAGGTGATAAAGGCCTCATCCACTTTAGATGACCATTTGAAAGCATTTTTCTTAAGTAATGTTGTTAGAGGGGCAGCGATTTTACCATAATTTTGGACAAATTTTCTATAATATCCCGTTAGTCCAAGAAACCCACGTAGACCTTTTAAGGTTTTTGGAATAGGCCAATTTTTCACCTCCTCAATTTTGCAAGGATCTACCATAACTCCTTCCTTTGAGACAATATGCCCTAAGTATTCAATTTCTTGTTTTCCAAAGGAACACTTTGATATTTTTGCATAAAGTTGATTTTCCTTCAAGATTTGTAATGCTTGTCTAACATGGTCCAAATGTTCTTCCCATGTTTTGCTATAAATCAAAATGTCATCAAAGAAAACTAATATAAATTTACGAAGGAAAGGGTGAAATACCTTATTCATTAGACTTTGAAAGGTAGAAGGAGCGTTGGTAAGGCCAAATGGCATCACCAAGAATTCGTAGTGCCCTTCGTGAGTGCGAAAGGCCGTCTTAGGAATATCCTTTTCGTTGACTCGTATTTGGTGGTAGCCCGACCGTAAGTCTAACTTGGAAAAATAAGCTGCCCCATGGAGTTCATCTAATAGCTCGTCTATGACCGGAATAGGAAATTTATCCTTGATGGTCATTTTATTAAGCGCTCGAAAATTGACACATAAACGCCACGATCCATCCTTCTTTCTAACTAAAATAATTGGAGAGGAGTAAGGGCTTTTGCTAGGTCTAATGACTCCTGCCTTAAGAAGCTCTTGTACTAATTTCTCTATTTCGGTCTTTTGGAGGTATGGATAACGATAAGGTCTAATATTAGGAGGTTGATGCCCTGGAAGTAGTGGAATAGTGTGATCGTGACTTCGTTGTGGAGGTAGTCCTTTTGGTTCATTGAATACCGCCTTATGGTGGTCTAAAATATTTTGTAACTCTGGTGTCTCTTCTTCTTTGTGACTAGGTTGAATTGAAAATAATTGGGCGACCATTCCTTTGTTTCCTTTTCGGATAATTTTCTCCATTCTATGCGAGCTTACGATTTGGGAAGGTCCTGATTTTAGGCCTTTGATAATATAGGTTTGGTTCTTTGTTGTGAACTTCATCCATAGTTCATCAAATTCCCATTGGACTATGCCCAAGGTTCATAACCATTGTATGCCTAGTACAATGTCGCAACCACCTAGGGGTAGGACGTACATGTCGCCTTTCATGTTATAAACCCCCATAGTTAGTTTTATATTTCTGCATTTTCCTTTGCATGCAATTTTTCCGCCGTTTCCAATCATCACTTCGAAGTTATTGCAAGGGTATATAAAACAATTTGCTTGCTTAGCCACCTTTGGATCGATAAAATTGTGCGTGCTACCGGAATCTAGGAGCACAGTAAGGTTTTGTTTCTTAAAATACCCTTTAACTCGCATTGTTTGAGGGGAAAAAAATCCGGCAAGGGCGTTGAAGGAAACCTTTGGTGCATTTTCTTCGTCACTTTCAAGTGTGTTGGATAATACCTCTACTTCGAGTTCAGGTTCCTCTTCGGTAGAATTCCCCCCATCTGTGGCATCTAGAATATATAATTTCCATGAGGCACATTTATGATTTCTATCAAATTTCTCATCGCAATGGTAGCAAAGACCCTTAGCTTGTCTTTCCTTCATTTCCTCGAAACTCAGACGCTTAATTGGTAGAGCGGGGTTAATTTTGGGGGCTGTGTAGGAGTTTTGGGTTCTTCCATTTTGCATTGGTTTGGGGTTGGTATAAGTGTTTGATGGTTTCCCCAAGGTTGGTTTTGTGAACCGATTTCGTGCCTTGATTTTGTCTTTCGCTAATTTCGCCAAGCCGATGGTCTCTAACATGTTTGTAGGGTTATACATTTGCACCTCAATTCAAATTTCTTCTTTTAATCCATTGACAAAACATTCTTGAAAGAAGGCAACGTCTAATCCGGATGTTCGATTAGCTAGCCTTTCAAATTCTGCTTGGTATTCGCTTACCGAAGTGGTTTGGCATAATTTAGTGAGGGCCCTTGTAAAGCTTTGAAACTTGCTAGGGCCGAATCGCACTAATAGATTCTGTGTAAAGGTTGACCACGTCGGAGTGCCGTTAGTTTTCTCGAACCATTGGTACCATTGGATGGCATCGTTTTCCAAGTGGAAGGAGGCGATATGCACTTTTTGCATTTCCGGAATTTGATTTAGTGAGAAATATTGCTCTGCTCGGTAGATCCAGTTTGTAGGGTCTCCGCCTTCAAATTTTGGGAAGTCTAATTTGGTCGTCCATGGTAAAATGGAAGTTTGTGGACCTCCTAACAGTGCTCGGTTTGGTGACCCGTTGTTGGTTGAATTTGAATGTGTTATTGCCTAATTTTGACTGATAGCGTCAAGTTTAACATCCATTGCAAATATTTTCTCGAAGAGTTCTCTTGTGTTACGGGCATTCTCCTCTCTTTCCTGTTTAACTTCTTTGGCGAGCCTTTCATGTTTCTCATGAATGGAATCCAGTGATCGACGTCCGTCAGCCATAGCGGTTGGTTAGATGAGAAAAATAGTGCAATTTTGGTATATAAAAGTTGTCAAAAAAGTTGTTTTAGCAACTTTGCAAAAGTTGTTAGAAAATTTTTGCAAAAAAAATGTTGCTATTGTTTGAGCAAAAAATGGTTTAGTTCACTTCTTTGCAATAGTAATTGCAATTTCAAAAAAATTGACAAAATTGAAAATAAAAAATTTGCAAGAATCTTCGAGCAAGATTTTGTTTTGTAAATTTTGTCAATAAAAAATTTGGGGGACTAATGCCCAAACAACTTATTTGTTTTAATTCGATGCTCACTGTTTATTCACAGTAGCACTTTAGATTTTATTTTTAACCGGGTAGCAAATGGACAACACCGTAATGCAGAGATGACAGGGTCGAGAGCACACGGCAGGCGGAGGCAGAGTGAAGCGCAGAGTGGGTAGAGTGCACAGCGGCGAGGGCGGTCAACCGGTCAACAAAGTACAAAAATAGACAAGTGGCAGTGGTTACGCGTGAGGATTGGTCAAAGGGAGGGCGTAACCGAAGTCATGCTTCAATAAGTGTGTTGCCCACCTTATAAAATCTTTGATTGCTCCGATACCCACTATGTGGGATAAAATTTTGCTGCGAATTAATTTTACACCCTGCGCTTTCACGTCGATGAAAAATTTGATCGGCTTCCCTCTTTTCCGACGGTCGTGAAAGTTTTAAAAACTTTATATTAAAGTTTTAATATTTATAAAATTCTATCCTTATCCTTTTAGTTTCGTCGGAGACGTCACAACGAGCGTTCAAATCACTCTCTTTCACCGTTTATTGATTATTGAGGCCTGAATTATTGTTTGTGGGGGTTCTATTGTTGTATATGACGAATTTGATGCTTATTGCGAGAATAATGAATGGATGTTGTGATATACGCAGGTGAATGGCGGTGATGCTTGGATTGTTGATGACGGAGAGAAGAAAAAATAAATAAAAATTATCCAAATGATGTGAGAGGTGAATTTGATGATGGGTTTGGATGTGTATGGGTGCGGAAGCAAGAAGCTCTGATCCAAATGTTAAGCTACCGGATGCAATGCTACCACTAGAAGTATCCTGAATTGAAAGAAATCGTTGATATAACCAGAATCACTGTTAAAAATAAGATGGAAACTCTTATATAATAAAAGTGTATATTATTCGATGTCTTAAAAATAAAAAGTGATTGGGTTAATATACCCAACCAAGGAGTGTGTGCTTGTGAAAGGGTGTGACCCCTTGTAAGTTAATATATTAAGATGATGATAATTGTATTATGTTAGGAGGGTCCTAACAACAATGAACAATGCACCTCAACAGTCCCTAGTGAATGACAAGAGAAAGGGCAATAAGACACACAGACAAGAGATACACAAGGGAAAATATGACTAGACAATGGACAAGTTTAATACCTAGCTTTTCTCTCTCAGAGGTTCGATAAAAAAAGTTTGTTGCTGCAGGTTCTTCTTCTTATAGTGTGGACTGCCTGACCATTGTAACCACCCACCATGTTGTAAGAATCTTGTTGTACCCAAACCTGGGATGCACTCAAAAAAGGACACATATCCCACGTTCTTTTTATGTAGGTGGAGGCTACGTATCTCTGTCGGTACTGCCTTGTGCTGGTGGTTGTGGCCCTCCTGGTGCGTGTGTTGTGGTAGTGGTGGGCCCTACTCCCGCCCGATGATTTTGAATGGCTTGGTCAATGAATTCCCAAGCCTCATCATGAAAGGTCAAGGAGAAGAGAAGTAGGTTCAAGTCTTGCGTGGCCTTGACTATCTGGTCCTTAGCCCACTGCACATTATTATTGGTAAATTCACATAGGCGGTCTACCATCTCCACCAAATCCGTGAAGCATTTAGACAGCCTGTCACCAGACTCTAAATCAAAATCTTGAATTTTTTGAAAAACAAAATATTTGATAACTAGAGGCTCATCCAAAGTCCTCAATGGAGAGGTTGCAATCGACTAGCTCATCATTGGCCTCATACTCATATTCTACTACCTCTTGACTCCACTGGCACCAATTTTGCTCATTTTGTAAAAATAGGGAGACCTTGATGTATTCTTCTGCAAAGAAGCATAGGGAGTCATCTGACAGAGTGGTTGTTAGCCCAAAAATGGGCACATAGTCCTCCTAAAACCTCCTATAGATTGGCATAATTTTATCTATTCTCTGCCTCCCTTGTTGTAAGTTGTTCTGAATGAGACCTACTATGCATCTCACAACATATATATCCATCATAATGGACTCCAAATCCCCCATTTTAGCTTGGATCTTCTCCTTCATCTCTTTTTTGAGCTCATCTACTGACCCAAGTTGGACACTAGTCTGTGCAGTGGAAGGAGCGGGTATCTTTAGTTTATCAAATTTTACCTGAAGTTGCTTGACCTTGAGTTGTAACGACTCAACTTCGATAGCCTTGGATTTCCATCCTTCAATTTCCTTTTCCACTGCTTTGACCACCTGTGCTTGAGTAGCCACTTGTGATTTCATCATCTGGATGGGTGCAACAGATGCTCGGATGATGCCTTTGCTAGTATCTATAGTAGCCTCTCTCATGCTAGCTGGCAGAGGGATATCAAAGGAGGCAACATGTGTGTCAATGATTTTTGGTCTAATTGTTCCTCTATGTCTAACTATCCCCTTGCTTGGAGACCTTTGTTCTTCCATATCCTAGATCTGGTCTTCTTCATCGATGGTGAACTGGCAAGTGTTAGTGACCTTAGCCATTGTAAAATTTTCCACTTCCTGATCCGAGGATTTGGTCCTAGCATTTTTGTGAGTAGGGGACCACGTGGGGCTTCACACTTTGTAGCCTCTTAAAATATTGGATAACCCTCCAACTTGTGCTATATTTTTCATCACCCTAGGTCTTATTTGACGTTCTTCTTGATTTACTACCAGGGTGGCGGAATACAATGAGCGTTGACTTTCTACCAATTGACCTTGCTCACATGGACTTATCAAAGTTAGTGTTGATGATGTGGTAGTCTGCTGAGAGGGGCCAATGGCTAACTCCTTCCCCTTTGAGGAGGTGATGGGGGAACTAGAAGAGGAGGGTAGTTTGGCATGTTCATCAACTATCTTCATCATGACCTCAAAGAGGTCAGAGTCTTGTTGAGCGATTTGAAGAGTGGGGTCTTGGAATTCTTTAGGAGGGGCCACTGGAACCAATGGGGCCATCTTATCCACCAGTAGGCTCCGATGCAGTTTTAGCTAAGTGCTATAATCATCGACAACCTCCAATCCACTATAAGGCCGCTTATCCTTAGGCATCCTCCATACCAAGTCCAAAGTCTAATTATTTCTAAAATCCTACTGCATTGCGTCTTCAAAATCATCACCACTATGTGTGACTACCAGAAGGGCCAGCTTGCCAGTAACTTCTCTCTTGTGGTGGCCATCCGGGTCATAGGCCCTCCAAGTGACCTCTGGGAAACAGTAGGTGTCCATATTCCAGATAGCCTACAGCATGGAAAAATGGCCAATATAGGTGTAGTGCCCCATTGTACAGGGAATGGGTAACCACCTCACTGGTCCTTTCTTCCTTGGATGTCTAATTTTTACCTCTTCCCATCTGTTGAGTTATTTCTAGGATGGCAATGGAATTCGGGCAATGGAAAGGCAGTGCCTTTGAGGGTAGTTTTGATCCATAAATCCTGATATAAGAGAATTCTTCTACATAGAAGTAGTCTCCCACTTTCTCCTTATGTAGAAAATCTCTAACCCCTACCCCAATTCTGTCTGGGAAACTTCCACACAATCGGAAGTGTACTACGGGGAGGACCTTCTCAAAGAAGGTTGTATAACTGGAACACCCCTCCTGGATGCATAACAATCGATCCTGTATAGTAGGCGCATTCACTCCCCCCATCTGGGCCACCAAGGCTTTATCCAATTGTGCTACAAATAAGTGAATAAAAAATGAATAGTATGAAAAGGGAGGCATTTCCCTCTTATTGGCCAACACGACCTCCTACAGTAGTCACAGTTCTTCATCCATATTGTCACTGATGATATCCTCCCACCAATAAAGAGGAGTCTTGTTTGTCTTGTTACATTAGAGGATTAAAAACATCACCTCCTTAGTGATTAGCTCCAAGTCTTTCACTCCTAGGGCTAGATTGATCATGTCGGTGTAATCTTGTGCCCAGGGATGGAGCATGAATTTTTTTATGGGGAAATCTGTTGACCTCATATTCCCTCTCTTCAATAGGTTCTGAGGGAATGTTGTGTTCATCATATAATTGGCCTGAAGGGCCAATGTTTTAAAATCTACCACCCTAGAAGTGGTGGCTAAGCCAAAAACTTGTCGAATCCTATCGGTCGACATCCAGGCCACTACTTGGCCATTAAAATCATGGATGGTACATGCCCTGGAGTCGTAGGAGATAGCAAGCCACACCAGCATATCGAAAGAATGGTATACCTTTGGACAGGTTAACCGACCTAGGTTCGTATTCCACTTGTTGCACATAGGAGTCGGTCTATTACTGTCTCAGTAGGCCCGCATGTAGAGATCTCTTAGGAGCATCGGGTGGTGCTGGTTATCCTCTTTGGTAGGGTCGAATGCATAGATGGTGACCTCTTCCACCTCCCTTTGCTACTCTTTAGTGATTTCTCTGTCGATATCGGGTAAATTTTTGAATGCCTTGGGGTTTTGTGCCCTCCCTGACCTTTTATCAACGGGTCATGCCCCAGTAATTTCACCAATTCTCCATTGAACAATTGATGTCTTAGGGGCCGAAGAGCTGGTAGACGCCATCTTACCCAAACTATCATGAAAATTTTACCCCCTCAACTGTAATTTCTCCTCTACGCTCTCCACACTTCACTTTGTGTTCGACCTCGTCGACGAGTAATTTTGCATGTGCGGATGGTGTGAAAATAGGACCACCACCTTCCCTTTTTAAAACATGTGCATTAATTGCAAGAGTTGGTGCATGCACTTTTTGCCTTTCAAGAGCTTTAGGATTGGCCAGGCGCACCACATCAACTCACTTTCTTATACTGACGGGCGAATTGCGACTACGGACAACGGTTAGGACACAGGGAAATTTAGGATTGGCGAAGGTGGGGCGCAGGTAGGTATGCACTCGCTTGAGGCACATTGGGATTAATTTTAGCATGTGCACCCCCTTGGGGAGTGGGGTGCATGACTTTCAAGGTGGGCGCACAGGGTTGTGCACCCGTGCAACCTTTGTGCGCTCCAAGGGAGTGGAGCGCACTCGACTCAATGGGACACACAAGTTGTGTGCCCCTTTAGACCTTACGTGCTCCAATGTGATGGAGCGCATAACCCGAATGTGGACGCACAACCTTGTGTGCCCGACTTAGATATTTGCATGCCCTGAAGGGAGGGGTGCGTCGACTCGAGATGGGGCACATAGCCTTGTGCACCACAGCTGAGGTTGTGCACTCCACTTTGAGAGTGGAGTGCATTCAACTAGAGGGGGAGTGCACGCCTTGTGCACTCCAAGGGATCGAGTGCACTCCATTATGATGGAGCGCACATAGAAATTTGGGGCACGCATAGAAATACATTGCCTTGCAATTTACTTGTGTGCTCCTTCATAGTGGAGCACACGAGGTATTTGGGGTGCACAAGCTGTGCACCCTTCATGGGCTTGTGCGTGCTTCGCTTCTTTAGAGCGCACAATATGCACGACCTTGTGCACCCCAAAGGACTATTATGTGCTCCACCTCCCCATGGAGTGCATAGGCTATTGGTGGGGTGCACTACCTTGTGCACCCCTAAGGGACATTGTGTGCCCCATCCTTCAATGGGGCGCATGGGCTAGAGGTGGGCGCACTACCTTGTGCACCCACTCGGGGGACTCCGCACTCCGAGAATTGGAGCACACGACTTGGTTTGGGGCGCACAACTTATGCACCTAGGTGGCTTTGAGTGCGCTCCATTGGAGTGGAGCGCACAGGGTTAATTTGGGGCACACCACCTTGTGCGCCCCAAAGGCAAACATGAATTTGGCTCCCAAAAGGTGGCTAGCCTTTAAGGAGTCAACAATTACTATTGTCATATACGTATATATTATTTTGTTGTGGTAGAATTTTAGAAAATTTAGAACATTTTAAGTATAAGTCTACTTTTATTTCCCGAATCATATGTTTTTCATTATTGGATCCTTTTCAAAATCTATTTTTTTTATTTAATTAAAAAAATATATTTTATTTTATTTTTATTTTTACTGAATGCATGTTCACTCTTGTGTTTTTAGTTATTAAAAGGTTTAAAATTAATATGACATGATAGTTATAAGGGTGGATAAAGCTTCCGTGGCAGACATCATAATTCCACTATGTAAATAAAAAGAATGTAAGTATTTAATTTTTTTATATTTAACTAAATAAATTTTGCTTTAAATATTTAATTTTTTTAATTAACTATATAAGATTAGAATTGTAATACATCATCACATTGTGGTATTAGTAAACTTTTTCCATTTGATTAAATAGATATTGCTTTAAAATATGTTAATAGCTTCGTGGATTTCAAGTGATGGTTTATTTATAAAAATAAAGTTGTAATATTTTATATGTGATTGAAATAGGCCTCATCTTTATCCCACAACCACCACATATTTTAATTATATAAATTAAAACTTAAATATCCTTCTCAAATATTAAAAAATTTAACCAATTAATCAAATACCATTTAATAACCTATAATTTTATTCAATATTAATTTACCAAATAATATATAATAGAGATGTACTACTTTTTCTATAATACACTTCAAAATTTAGTAGGAGTTGAACTTTGTTTGTCCAAAACTATTTACTTATATTCAAAACATAAAAAGAAACCTCATATAATAATAAAATATGAAATAACCTTTATAGCCTAAAAATTCATAAGTTCTAAAAGTTCTTTAGATAATTTAATAAAGCATCCAAAGTTCAGAAAACCTTCATTTAAATTTCATTAGAGTTGGACAATGTATGGTTTAAAAGCCATTCATGTATGCCTTATTATATGTAATGGTGAAGATAAGGATATGGATGAAAAATATCAAATTTTGCATTAATATTTTTCCTCTATTTAAGAGGTTGATTTAGAAATGAGTCTATGCAATTTGTGATTATTATTGAATTTATATGAAATTTAAAAAATTGTAATATTAAAAAAAAATTAATATTATGTGTTCAATTTTTTTTAATTGAGTAAATACTTCTTATATATATACATATCCACCGTGGGAATTGAACCCAGGTCACATCATCGATAATGCAAGTGGCGTCCTTGTCGATAGACCACATCATGCGGATGTGTTAAGTTTTTTATAAAACAACTTTTTATCATAATTATGAGAAAAAAAAAAAAAATTTATGTTAAAATTTATGTAATACTTTTTATTTATAAATATTACTTATTAAATTTTATAGATATTGAAATCTATCTCTACATATTTTATGCTTCTTTTTATATTTTAAAAAGGTATAACATTTAAATTTAAAATAAAAATTCTAAAGGATCTTGTTAGTAGAGGATTTGATAAAAATAATAGCTTCTTCTTTGTATGTAGGATAGGATTTGCAACGGAGAAAATACTAGATAGGTAAGATTGTAAAATTGTGAACTTATGAGTTTATCTTTAAAGGTAATTTTCTTGAAATAAATTAAAAGATAAGGAAAAAGTTTGGAAAAATATTTAAAGATTATTGATATGATTTAATTATTTAGGAAATAAACTATACCTAGGGGTTCGACAACATGAAATTTTATAAGAGTGTAATTAATCAAACAAAGTATTAAATGGTTAATCAACAATGTGGATCTTATACATTTTTGGTGTGATGCATGGTTGATGTCTTATCCTCTTATTTCTAATCTAAAATAGAAATAGTTGGCATGGGTACTCTTAAGTTATAGATATTGGAGATTATGACACTAAATGAGATAAAAATAGAATAGGGCAAGAGTAAGATAGAAATTACAATATTATAGAACTGGCATTGTAAGTGTACATAAAAGAGGAAAAAAATCTTACTTAGATTTGGAGAGAATGTAAAGCACCAAGATGCTATTGAGATAACAAGAAAACATGGATTATTGTGAAAAGTAAATATGGGAAACCTATACATTGGATAATTTTATCATCCACATATGGAATAAATTTGGGAAGGTGTTGGATTTCATACCTATTTACAATAATGAACATAAGCAATTAATTCACTCGAATAATATACAAAAAATATAAAAAATGACAAAAACAATATGTGGATGACGGATTCCTTGAGCACTAAATAATCAATCTATTATCTATAGATAAGAATCACAACAATATAGTATAATGGATGGAGTGATGGGGGTATTTATACCAATACCAAATATCTAGCTACGTAAATAAGTTAACCTAACTTAATATAACAAGATGGTTTTAGGTTTATTACAAGTTATAATGTGGTTTTAACCATAATAATGTTAACCATGGACTACAAGGATCACATAATTACATAATATACAATGAGTTAAAATGATTAGTACACTAAATACCCATAGGCCTATACAAGATTATATCATATAATGTATGCCTTTCATATTTTACTTTTAGCACCTCCTCATAATCTAAATTGAGGGTCCAAGGAGAATATACATTAGTAACAATATTATATTTCACCATAATGGATGCTCTATTAGGCCTCCTTAAAAAGTATCAACCAAATCCAGGATTAGCTCTCTAGATGAATTTAATTAAATTTAAAGAAGTACTTTCCAAATATGGAAAATGGATGATTGTGAATGGTTAGGATGTTGATTATTGACATGATCCCTAGTTTCTAAATGTTCCCCTGGCTTCTAACCTTGAGTTGGCTATTGTTGAAGCTTTATGTAGAAGGATTTTTGGCTCCATAGTGTCAAATTATATTGTTGCTCTCCTAAATGAAAGAGATTGAAGATCCCTCTCCCACCCTTCTCTTTATCAAGAGGGAATTAGAGACCTCACTTTTCTATTGACCTATTAAATATTTACATTCTCAAGCTAGAGCTTGATGAAGACTGCTTTTGCTGGAAGTCGAACCCCTCTGGTCTATTTTTGATAAAATCTACTTTGCATTTACTCAAGGACTTGGGACCCCCTTGGCCCCTCTATAACCTTATTTTGGACAAAGGCTTGATACCAAAAATTAACATTTTTTTTGGATGGTTATTCAACATAATATCCTCACTCTAGATAACCTTATAACTAGAGGTCTGATCCTACCCAACTATTGTTACCTGTGTGATGTCTCTAAAGAATCTCCTCCTCACCTCTTCAATATTTATCTATTTTCAAGGGAGATATTTTCTTTCTTCTTCAGTCGATTGGGCATCTCTTGGATCCTCCTCTTTTCCCTATCCAATATCCTAGCTCAGTGGTTTGCCTTATTTTCTTCCCAACATCTCTAACTATTCTAGTCTTTCAACCTGACTCATCTTCTTTGGAGTATCTAGAAGGATCACAGTCATTATGCTTTTAATAATTCTTATGATTTGATTGATTTTATCTACTCTAGGAGTGTTGTTGCTATTGTAGAAAATGTCACCTTGTACTACCTAGAATATTTTCCCAAGGAAGTTGAGTGGAATATGGAAAGTCTTTTGGGCTTTAAACCTATTGTCAAACCGATTTTGACTATTGTGGAAAATCCAAGATCATCAACTATTTATATTCCTCTACCTTCTGATTGGCTCAAGTTAAAATTTTATGGTACCTTGAAAGGCAACCCTGGTAGAGTCAGAATGAGGGTGCATCCTTAGGAATCATTGGGGAGATATTCTTATGGCCAATGCTAAAATTTTAGGTGTCAACACAAGCTAATTCGTGGAAGTAAGGGCCCCTTAATGAGGTATCTAGTTGGTTAGTTCTTTGGGGTTTCATCAAGTTATTGTGGAAGGGGATTCCCTTAATAACATTAGTTTTATGAAAGAGGGACCCTCGGGTAATATATCTATGATAAGTATGATTCATGAAGCTAAAATATTAGCCCTCCCCTGCAAAAATATCATGTTTCAACATTCCTATCAAGAGGGTAATAAGTATGTAGACTTCATGGTAAATTTGGGTGTGGACCAATCTATATTCTACCTTTTGCTTGAGGATTTGATCAGATTAAAGGAAACCAAACCCCCTGTTAGGGGAGTGGAGTAAGCATAACCTTTGTTCTATATGCTATTTTTACAATTCTCCCTTTGGCCTAGTTATATTTGTTTATTTTCAAGAGATATTTTGGAATTGGAGCTAGACTTGTGTCCTTGGTGGTTGTCTCATCTCAGGTTCAGTCTGTGGAAGAAACCATTACTTGGAACTAGCTAGCACATGATTTCAAGATATCATGTAGAAAATTACCTCCTATGTAAGCTACTTATCATATTTTCATCTACAATTCAGGTTGTTGGAATATGATTTATCTACGGGGATGTTATTGGAAAAAATGTAGTCTAGGTCTTGGCCTCAAGGTTGTTCCACGTGTTGGAAATTTTGAGTAGTTTTGTTGTCATTGATGTCAAGAGAGTATTGTTTCAGTTTCGTCATCATTAAGGTCATCAAGTGGTTTTTCCAAAAGCAAGAAGGTTTTTAAAAGGAATAGGATATAATATTTATTTTTAATATTATATGCCTAAAAAGGCCTAAAAGGTTGAAGACCCAAGGAAGGAGAAGCAAGTTTAAATTAAATAATAATATTATATTATTTAATATTATCGGACAAATTGATGAGGTGAAGTAAACTGGGTCCAAGGAATTATTAAAATAATTTATTCTTGAAAAGACCCATGAAGCAACTTGCAAAAGATTTAATTTAATTTATTTAAATTAAAATATTTTAACCCATGGTTAAAATTTTAATTTAAATAAATAATGGGTGGCAAAGGTTTTTAAATTTAATATTTAAATCTAAATTCGAATTTCAAAATCGAATGATTGGTCGACGAGTTATGTGCAAGGGAAAACATGTATAAAAGGGGAAAACAAATTCTCATTTTATTTCCTTTGACCTATGCTATCAAGTGTTGTGCTATGCTAATATAATTTGTGTGCTTCATGTTTCGAGAGAAGAGGTTTTCATGCTTTGAAAAAGGAAGACAAGGAGCAAGTTTTGAAAAATGTGGAAGTCAAAGGAGGTACCACCGATGGTGATAGCGCAGGTGGTAGTTGAGGCCAAGCGAAAGCGTTGAGAGGGCAAGGACGTGGGTTCGATTCACGTCGTTGTGCTTTGCAAGGGAAAATATTTTGGTTTTCGTGCTAAAGGACAAAGGAGATAAGGAATAAAATGTAAATCGTGCGCTCTTGAGTTTTGTGTGGGCGCATAGCCCAACCGGTGGCCTAGCGTTGGGCTAGGGTGTTGAGGAAGCAAGGTTGTGAGTTCGAATTTGGTTGGAAACATTTTTGGGCAGAGTGAAAATAAAAGGTATGCAATTTATGATTTGATTTTTCAAAGGTTTTTGATATCCGAAAATTTACTTTAAAGGGTTGCGTGAAATTTGAAAGGATAGCTTGTGAGTTTTGTTAAGGGAGATATAAGGTGTAAGAAAATTAAAATATTTTATTTTAATATTGGTGGTTAGAATTTATTCTATGAGATAGGAGTTATAAGGTTTGCAAAGGAAATTATATTTTATTTTGAGATAAAGCTATGATGTGTTAATTATTTTGAGAGGAGAAATAAGGTGCCTAAAGGAGATTATTGTGTTTGTTTTCCTTTAATAAAATTGTTGACTTATATTTTGAAAGTGTGGAGATTATAAGGTGTATTTAAGACTTGTTATTTTTGTGTGGAAAAATAATTATTGGGAAAATATTTGCAAGGATATTTTGAGAAAGATTGTTGTTACCTAACCTTAAAATTGGCAAAGAAGATTTGATTGTGGTTAAGACAGGTTTTGAAGACATATCTCCATCAAAACAAAAGGTATGGGCACATCTTCCTATGAGTGAAATATTGTTGGATTGAATGTTGTGAAATGCAAGGTTGGAGTGAAAAGGATTGTTTGATAAGCATTGTTGGAAATATTTGAGTGAGTTTTCATATGCATGATTAGGGTTTGTGAAAGATCATGAGTATCATTGTTATGTGAAGTTGAGAACTATCTTGAACTAGGGTTTGTGAAAGAACATGAGTATCATTGTTATGTGAAAATTAGAATTATCTTGAGTCAAGGTTTATAGTGTGAATTATTGGAAGTATAGTGAAACACTTGGTTAGGGTTTGTATGCAAGTTGTGTTTCATTGAGTGGATGGTTGAGTAAAGTTGATTGATCATTATTGATTGAGAGCATTGGAGTGATAGTTCAAGATTTATGAAACAAATTATTATTTATTTCTGAATTGATTTGAAAGTGAGTTTGAAAGTGTTAGAGTGATTTGTGAGTGTGAAACATATTGAGTCTCTTACCATTCTCTATATGTTTCTATGGTTAAACAAGATTATGAGTGAAACTTATTTGTGTGATTGAAGAGGTTTTCTGAAAGAGATTAAGTTGAGTTGTGTATGCAAGTTTTGCAATTAATTTGAATAAGCTTTTGTGAAAGCTTGTGGACAGATTTGAGTAAGTCCTAGAAGGGACTTAAGGACAGAGTTGAGTAAGCTTTTGTGAAAGCTTAAGGATAGATTTGTGTGAGATTTTGTGGAAGCTTACAATCAGATTAGACAAGTTCTAGTGAGGACTTGTTGAGCAAATTTGAGGTAAGTCTTAGTGAAGACTTGTTGAGCAGATTGGACAAGTTCTAGAGAGGACTTGTTGAATAGATTTGAGGTAAGTCTTTGAGAAGACTTGAGAGTAGAGTTGATTGATTGATTTATTCAAACCTTGAGTTAAGATTTGGGGTAGATCTAGAAGAGGAGATTTATGCTAAATCGAAGGACTATGTTTAGTGCATATTTGAGACAAATATTGAGCAGATTTGTGCTAGACCAAAGGACTATGTTTAGTGCATATTTGAGATAGATATTGAGAAGATTTGTGCTAGATCAAAGGACTATGTTTAGTGCAAATTTGAGATAGAGATTGAGCAGAGCTAAGAGCAAGCTTTGGAGGTGATAGAGTAGAGGATAATAGTCTCTAGTGGATAGAGATCCATTAGCTAGGGTAGTGAGGATAGAAGTCTTTTGAGTGAGGACAGGAGGTCTTCAATGGAGAGAGATCCACAAGGAGGAGGCAATAGTAGTAGGAGAAGGAGTTCTTCTATGGATAGAGATCCACAAACCAGTAGAGGAGAAAGAGTTCTCCTATGGATAGAGATCCATGAACTTGATTAGGGGATTGGTATCTCCTTTGGATAGAGGTCCATAAACATTGTAATAGGGAAGGATTCCCAAGAGATTTGTTGAGAAAATTTTAGTGAAATATTTTCTCCGTGGACGTAGCCCACATTGGGTGAACCACGTTAAATTGGTGTCTCTATTGTGTGTGATGATTTATGCATTGCTTTGATTACTATTGTTGATATTTCCATTGATAATATTGGATAATATTATTTGGGAAAGAAAAGTAAAAAGTGGTCTTATACTATTCACCCCCCTCTCAATATAAGCTTGTGTTCTTCAATTGGTATCAGAGTAGGTTCCTTTGAAAGAGTTTAACAACTTGAAGGAAAATCTTACAGGAACACAGATGGATTCTTAGAGTGGATCTTTAGGGAATAAGGCACCATTGTTCGATGGGAACAATTATGCATTTTGGAGTGTAAGAATGAAGATTTTCCTAATGGCACTAGGAAATGATATATGGCAAGCAGTTGAGGATGGGTACATACCACCAACTACTCCACCTACAGATAAATATGGTAAGCTCCTACAACTAAATAATTCAAAGGCAATGAATGGAATCTTAAATGGTTTGCATGAATCAGAGTTTATAAAAGTTATGCATTGCACATCAACAAAAGAGATTTGGGATAAGTTGAAAAATATATATGAGGGAGACAAAAAGGTCAAGATGGCAAAATTGCAAAATTACAAGAAAATATTTGAAGACCTAAAGATGAAGGATGAGGAAAACATTTCTACATACCTACTTCATGTGGATGAGGTTGTTAACTCCATGCAAGGACTTGGGTTTAAAGTGGAAGAATCAGATGTTTGTCAAAAGGTTTTAAGGTCACTCCCTAAGAGGTATAGTGAAAATATTTCAGCTATAGAAGAAACAAGAGATATAGAAACTTTGACAAGGGATGAGTTACATGGAACTCTCATAGCTTTTGAGATGAGAATAAAAGAGGAGTCTATTCCCCAGAAAGAAGTAACCTTCAAAGTTACAAAGAAGACAAAGGGTAAGAAGTCAGATTCAAGTAATGAGTCATCCAATGATGAAGAAGCAAACTATGGTAGAAGGAACAAGGACACAAGAAAGTATAAAGGTACAAAATTAGTTAAGTGTTTCAAATGTGGTAAATATGGTCACTATGCATCTGATTGTCTAGAAGCTAGAAATAGTAGTGGTGATGAGAAATAGGATCATAAGAACAGGGAAGCAGGAAAATTCAGGTACCAAAAGAAAAATAGGTATGGACAAAACAAGCATGAAAAGAAGTTTTTCCAAAGGTATAAGAAGAGTTTTTATGCAGATAAGGCAAGTAAGAGTTCAAGTGATAGTGATGAAAGGTCCTCAGATAATGAAGAAGAAGAAATTCTATTTCTGATAGTAGAAAAAGAAGATGTTAGAAAAAGGGCACCAATAATTCTCAAGTGTTTTAGGTGTGGTAACTTTGGTCATCTTGAAGATAGTTGCACAAGGAATGGATTCAATTTTAGTGAAGATGAATATGAAGATGCTCTTGAAGGACCAGAAGAAGAAAGTCTTCTTATGGCAATAGAAGAAGAAGGAAGTGCTTCTAGTGGAAATAAATCAGAAAAGAATGAAGATGATCTTGAAGATAAAAGGGTAGAGGAAGAATCAAAAAATGAAGAGGAAGGAGAAGTTGATCTTGAGGGTGAGCTTATTTTTGCTCTTAATGCATTAAAGAAGGTAAGAAAGTAGAACTCAAAACTCAAGCTTCAATTTCAAGAATGTGATGAAGAGAAAGGAAAGCTTATAGAAGATCTAACCAACTCAATAGCTAAGACAAGGAGATTTAAAGAGAAGTTAGAAGCAAAGGTTTTAGAATGTGAAAGGTTAGAGCATGAAGTAGCTTCACTAAGGAAGGAAGTAAAAGAGTCTAAAGACAAGCTACACAGGTTTGGGAGAAGCTCAAAGAACTTGGATAAGATTATCAAGGTACAAAGATCTTCATCAAACAAGATAGGACTTGGATTTGAAGAAGAACATAGAGGACAAGGAGAGGAGTCAATCTCAAGCTCCAAAGAAGAAGAAGCTTCAGAAGAAGAAAGTGTAAGAGAGAGTGAGACTTCTAAGGATAAGTTGGAAAATAGAAAGTTCAACAAGGAAAGGAACAATGCACAAATGAGGAACAGATGGAACAGGAAACATCACAGGGAAGAAGAGACTAAGAGACCAATGGGGTCAAGGCAAGGTTTCTTCAATGGACGTTGCTTCTCATGTCATAGGTTTGGGCACAAGGCTATACAGTGCAGGACACATGAAAGATAGGGATATGGTTTCACCAATAGAAATTTTAGAAGTAGGCATCTCTTTCAAGGGTATTGTCACTCTTGTAATCAGTTTGGTCATAAGGTAGTTAATTGTAGGGTTCATAACAAGAATGGATATGGCTTCACCAGGAGGAACTACAAGATATTTGCACCTTCAAGGAATCACAACATTAAGTGTTATAAGTGCAATAATGTTGGGCATATAGCTAAGTGGTGTAGAGCAAAATTTCCAGAGACAAGAAGGAACAGGAATATTCAGAAGAATTAGAAGGATCAGTTGAGAAAGAAGGTGGACAAAGGTAAAGAGTAGTGTATGCTGGGAGTAGAGATACTCCCACCCCAAAATTAACCACCTCAAGAGAGGAGGTGGGGGAGGGGCTAAGCTAAGAGTCTCATATTTAGCCCCAAGCCCCATAGGTGGCCCTTTGCCATTGATGACAAAGGGGGAGAGATTTGAGTTAGGGGGAGAGCATTCAGTTAGGGGAGCAGTTTCTCAGGGGGAGCAACTTTTGAAAAAGAAAAAGGAATGGTAAAAAAAGAGGGTTGCCATCAATGACAAAGGGGGAGATTGTTGGAAATTTTGAGTAGTTTTGTTGTCATTGATGTCAAGAGAGTATTGTTTCAGTTTCATCATCATTAAGGAAATCAAGTGGTTTTTCCAAAAGCAAGAAGGATTTTAAAAGGAATAGGATATAATATTTATTTTTAATATTATATGCCTAAAAAGGCCTAAAAGGTTGAAGACCCAAGGAAGGAGAAGCAAGTTTAAATTAAATAATAATATTATATTATTTAATATTATCGGAAAAATTGATGAGGTGAAGTAAACCGGGTCCAAGGAATTATTAAAATAATTTATCCTTGAAAAGACCCATTAAGCAACTTGCAAAAGATTTAATTTAATTTATTTAAATTAAAATATTTTAACCCATGGTTAAAATTTTAATTTAAATAAATAATGGGTGGCAAAGGTTTTTAAATTTAATATTTAAATCTAAATTCGAATTTCAAAATCGAATGATGGGCCGACGAGTTATGTGCAAGGGAAAACATGTATAAAAGGGGAAAATGAATTCTCATTTTATTCCCTTTGACCTATGCTATCAAGTGCTATGCTATGCTAATAATATAATTTGTGCACTTCATGTTTCAAGAGAAGATATTTTCGTGCTTCAAAAAAGGAAGACAAGGAGTAAGTTTTTAAAAATGTGGAAGTCAAAGGAGGTACCACCGATGATGGTAGCGCAGGTGGCAGTTGAGGCCAAGCGAAAGCATTGAGAGGGCAAGGATGTGGGTTCGATTCACGTCATTGTGCTTTGCAAGGGAAAATATTTTGGTTTTCGTGCTAAAGGGCAAAGGAGATAAGGTATAAAATGTAAATCGTGCACTCTTGATTTTTGTATGGGCGCATAGCCCAACCGGTTGCCTAGCATTGGGCTAGGGTGTTGAGGAAGCAAGGTTGTGAGTTCGAATTTGGCTGGAAATATTTTTGGGCAGAGTGAAAATAAAAGGTATGCAATTTATGATTTGATTTTTCAAAGGTTTTTGATATCCAAAAATTTACTTTAAAGGGTTGCATGAAATTTGAAAGGATAGTTTGTGAGTTTTGTTAAGGGAGATATAAGGTGTAAGAAAATTAAAATATTTTATTTTAATATTGGTGGTTAGAATTTATTCTATGAGATAGGAGTTATAAGGTTTGCAAAGGAAATTATATTTTATATTTTGAGATAAAGCTATGATGTGTTAATTATTTTGAGAGGAGAAATAAGGTGTCTAAAGAAGATTATTGTGTTTGTTTTCCTTTAATAAAATTGTTGACTTATATTTTGAAAGTGTGGAGATTATAAGGTGTATTTAAGACTTGTTATTTTTGTATGGAAAAATAATTATTGGGAAAATATTTGCAAGGAGATTTTGAGAAAGATTGTTGTTACCTAACCTTAAAATTGGCAAAGAAGATTTGATTGTGGTTAAGACAGGTTTTGAAGACATATCTCCATCAAAACAAAAGGTATGGGCACATCTTCCTATGAGTGAAATATTGTTGGATTGAATGTTGTGAAATGCAAGGTTGGAGTGAAAAGGATTGTTTGATAAGCATTGTTGGAAATATTTGAGTGAGTGTTCATATGCATGATTAGGGTTTGTGAAAGATCATGAGTATCATTGTTATGTGAAGTTGAGAACTATCTTGAACTAGGGTTTGTGAAAGAACATGAGTATCATTGTTATGTGAAAATTAGAATTATCTTGAGTCAAGGTTTATAGTGTGAATTATTGGAAGTATAGTGAAACACTTGGTTAGGGTTTGTATGCAAGTTGTGTTTCATTGAGTGGATGGTTGAGTAAAGTTGATTGATCATTATTGATTGAGAGCATTGGAGTGATAGTTCAAGATTTGTGAAACAAATTATTCTTTATTTCTGAATTGATTTGAAAGTGAGTTTGAAAGTGTTAGAGTGATTTGTGAGTGTGAAACATATTGAGTCTCTTACCATTCTCTATATGTTTCTATGGTTAAACAAGATTTTGAGTGAAACTTGTTTGTGTGATTGAAGAGGTTTTTTGAAAGGATTAAGTTGAGTTGTGTATGCAAGTTTTGTAATTGATTTGAACAAGATTTTGTGAAATCTTGTGGACAGATTTGAGTAAGTCCTAGAAGGGACTTAAGGACAGAGTTGAGTAAGCTTTTGTGAAATCTTAAGGACATATTTGTGTGAGCTTTTGTGGAAGCTTACAAGCAGATTGGACAAGTTCTAGTGAGGACTTGTTGAGCAGATTTGAGGTAAGTCTTGGTGAAGACTTGTTGAGCAGATTGGACAAGTTCTAGGGAGGACTTGTTGAATAGATTTGAGGTAAGTCTTTGAGAAGACTTGAGAGCAGAGTTGATTGATTGATTTGTTCAAACCTTGAGTTAAGATTTGGGGTAGATCTAGGAGAGCAGATTTGTGCTAGACCGAAGGACTATGTTTAGTGTAGATTTGAGATAGAGATTGAGCAGATTTATGCTAGATCAAAGACTATGTTTAGTACAGATTTGAGATAGATATTGAGAAGATTTGTGCTAGACTCAAAGACTATGTTTAGTGCAGATTTGAGATAGATATTGAGCAGATTTGAGAGCAAGCTTTGGAGGTGATAGAGTAGAGGATAGTAGTCTCCAGTGGATAGAGATCCATTAGCCAGGGTAGTGAGGATAGAGGGTATTCTGAGTGAGGATAGGTCTTCAGTGGAGAGAGATCCACAAGCCAGTGTAGTGGAGGCAGTAGTCTTCTAAGAGATCACCAACCAGAGCATAGGAGAAGGAGTTCTCCTATGGATAGAGATCCACAAACTTGATTAGGGGATTGGTATCTCCTTTGGACAGAGGTCCATAAACATTGTAATAGGGAAGGATTCCCAAGAGATTTGTTGAGAAAATTTTAGTGAAATATTTTCTCCGTGGATGTAGCCCACATTGGGTGAACCACGTTAAATTGGTGTCTCTATTGTGTGTGATGATTTGTGCATTGCTTTGATTACTACTATTGATATTGCCATTGATAATATTGGATAATATTGTTTGGGAAAGAAAAGTAAAAAGTGGTCTTATATTGTTCACCCCCCCTCTCAGTATAAGCTTGTGTTCTTCACCATGAAGTTTGAAAAGAAACATAAGTAAGGTGTGTTTGTTCTATGTGGAATTTGCTAGGAGTTCTAACCCTGTTTACGCCATATGTGGGAGTCTTTCTGGCATTATTTTTCCTAGTTTTTTTCAAGGTGGATGTTTCATTCTTCTCAGTTATCTCCCATGGTGGTGTCTTAGCCAAGGTTGGAGAGTTCCATGGTTTTTTTGGTGTTGGTTATTTTGTGCATCTTATCTATTTAGTTTTTTTTTACTCTCAGCCAATCCCTTTTTGGTACTTGGTCTAGTTTGTAAATGTTTGTGGACCCATTCAAAACCCCTTCTACCTTTTATAAATAAAATATCTATTCTATTAGTAGTTATATAGCCTGCATAATGTATCTTCAACCACATAAAGTATTTTTAGATAAATTTTGGTATAATTAGTGTTCCCTCAATTTGTTCACAATAATATATGTGCTCAAAATATTTTTTCTCATTCTAAGAGTAGATAAACATATCATAAATAAATGGAATCACAAACATCTTGAATAAATTATAAAACAGATTGTTCATTAAATTCGTTAAAGGTGTTATTTCATTCATAAGATTAAAAGGCATCATTTTGGATTTAGAATATCCATACCATATTATAAATATGGTCTTAGAAATATCTTCTTCATTTATCCCAAAGTTATGATACCCTAATGTAATAGCAATTTTAAAAAATATATTTACTTCCATTATTTAGTCAAATAAACCATTGATTAAAACAATGGTTGTTGATTCTTCATCATGGTTTTGTTAAGAATCTGATAATTAATGTAGAGCTAGAGTATTCCATTCTTATTTTTAATAAAAATTATCAAGGCACCCCATGGGGATACACAAAGTATAATAAAATCCTTTAAACATAATTGCATTCAAGTAAGTATTTAATTTTAAAATCTCTAGTTAGTAGCTTGATAAGTAATTTGCTAGTCAGTAGTAGATGTGTCGATGCACAAATTTTGGAGCTAATCAAGATGTAAAAGATGGAATAGTATGGATCACATATCAAACAACCAATTAGATCATAATAAGTGCATCACACAATTTTCTAGTATGCTACATAGTCAACACATGCTTGGTACACTCTCATATATTCATGTGGTAGGAAACCTCTCATTTGCTATAGGTACTTATTTTATTTATTTATTATATAAAAACATGTGTATGAATTTATTTTAAAAATTATTTTTAATTTTGTGCTTTAGTTACCATTGAAGTTATGATAATAAGAATTGTCATAATACCAATGCATGGTCTGTTGATATACTACAATAATGTAGTAATGGTGTAAAATGGATGGGCCCATTAAATTCCCTACAAATAAATAAAAACAAGTGAAATTAGAATAATTAGAAACATAAATGATATTAGTGATAGGGACTTGAGGATAAAAAAAACAATGAATGAAAATATCTAGTCCATTAAAAACACAAAAATGACTTATTTGGGTTGAAAAGAAGATGCATATTGATAAATTGCTATATTGGGATACATAATATATTAAATACAAATATGATAGTATAAAATTAGAGATACAATGTGAGTTCTACATTAGTAGAAGTAACATGCTATCAAATAAATAAAATACATTGTATTATAGTGAACAAAAAAAATAAAAATAAAAATTTAAGTTGTATACATAATATAGATTATACCTAGAATATAATTATCATCCTCATGATGCTTTCACCTAGAGTGACCCTACCATATTTGAGAAATATTAATCTTAGCTAGTTATATAATAATGATTGAATTATTTAGCCCCACATATTACTTTTGTATGAAGGTTCAAAATTGGCATCACTGAATGGAAAAAAATATACGAGGTTGTGATCATAGGTCAACCAAATTTACCCTCATGAAATGATGTCATAGGCCATCCAAAACATTCTCTATATGAAAAGGAGAAATTGCTAATTCTAGAATGGGAAACACATAATTGCAATCCTTAGGATCAATAATGTGTAAGAGTAATGAAATAAGATAAAATTAATCTAATGTAAGCTATAATCATTAGTATAATGCAACTCACTCTAGATGCGGATAAATATCTATAAATATGACACCTCTATGGACTTTTTATATTCATTGATTAATATATCCAAGAAAAAAATCAAGAGAATGAGATCCGTAATAATCAATATAGTTTAAAATGCAAGTAAAATATTTTACAAACCCTTATATAACATATAATATAAGTATCACTCTTTTTTATTTCTTCTCATACACCCATCTACATGTCATGTCTATGAAATCATGATATAAAGATGTGAAAATGGATAAGTACATGTATCCATCATCATTGAAAATATACCAATCATGACTGATATTTAAAAAATTATATACTCATCATATTAAAAAGAGATATATTCAAGTAAAAAAGGATCAATTCATGTGATTAATAATGTGCATATCTTAAGGTATATATATAATTTGACAATAAAAAATGGACTATGGGTTGGATTAAGAAGGATGCAGGTTAAAAAACCATAAAGAGAACTCAAGTATACAATCTAGAAAACTTAATCTCACTTGAATATCCACCAAATATGATTTTGAATCACTTATAATTTAATAGGTCTCATGGATCTATGAGTGTCAATGAAATCATAATAAAAAAAAATGATGGTGAAGGTGCATAATAATATAGAGCTCCTTACATAATATTTTAATGAATCATAGTTAAATAACTGAATATATATATATATACTAAATCATGTTAAAGATCACAATAAATATATATATATATATATATATATATATATATATATATATATATACATAATTCATATTCACCTCCTACACATCCACAAGGACCCATACAAGCAATATGTATTTAGTATACTTAAGACACAAGTCATATATATATATATATATATATATATATATATATATATATATATATATATATTTAGTATACTTAAGACACAAGTCTAATTGTTTTTAAAGAATAGTTGGGAACGGTTTTTTGATATATTAAAATGATATAAAGAATATAAGTTTGAGGAAGAAATAATCGTATTGACAACATGATTAGATGGAAGCTTTTAAACATAACAATAATAATCAATTAATACTTTAAATAGTTAAACACTTAAAGTCTTTTAGTGGATTGGTAAGTGTTTGTTTGGTTAGGTATTTATGAAAAAGACACCTAGGTTCAAACCTTGGGGGCAACCTTGATCTGAATATTTTTAGTGCGCTGATGACAATACAAATCTTGAACGAAATAACCAGGTCTCCTTCACGCCCCAGGTCAACAATAATAACCAGGTGGGATAGGTTTGGTGGAAGCAATCCTTGTGGTTTGAATCCTACCCTTGTCAATTACTAAAAATAATGTGAAAAATATGTTTGGTGGAAGCAATCTCTATAATTTGAACCCTAAGCTTGGCAATTACTAAAAATAATGTGGTTGTGAATAACTCTCTTATAAAAAAACCATTATTAAGTGAACGCCTTTAAACATAACAATAATAATCAACTAATACTCTTAATATTTAATTGTGATTTATGAAGTTATAAATCTTTAAAAATATATATTATCTCCAGATTTCCAAACATATTATCTATATATCTAACCTAGCTTGGAAAAATAATGTACTAGAAAAAACAGTTTTTGTTTTTCCCTTCCCTTGAATATATAATTTATTTTATAATTGAAGAACCAAAACTCAAAAATTACACATTACTATGCTACACTTTTCTTTTTTTGGTATTAATATTAAAAGAGGGTTTTGAAAGGAGCCCCACAACCTTATACAACAAGAAAGCCCGGAGGCCAATTAAAGCACAAGATGACCTCCATAAGGGAGGCCCACCCAAAAGGACAACAAGGTATTACAAACCGAGGCAAGCACCCCCTGGGGAAGGGGAACCGAGGGAGTTCACACCATCCCCACGAAGGCAAGCCAGGGAGAAAAACCCAAACAACTCGGCCCTAAAGAATAGCAGGACAATGCGGGGGCCAGAAACTACCAACCCGAATAAATGCATCATTTGAAATTTGAAAGTCACAACAGGCTGCAACGTTCGACAAGCCCGGGCATAAGAAGGGGCGACATCACCAGGGGGTCAGAAGGGACAATCAGGGAAGGCAGGAACGTACTGAGGGGATAGCATAATAAAGGCTAGTACACACCATAAAGTGCTTAAACCTATGGGCACCAACCAGATCACCCAGATCTTCGAAAGGAACCAAAATCTGACAAGAGTTAAGGAGCTTCCTCCCTGATGCGAAGTACAATATCATTGGGAAAATCCCACTGCCAGATAGATAAGCCTTGAGAATGAACTCCCAAGTTTTCTAAGAGATCAACCACTGAATTGCCTTCTCTAAAAATGTGGGAGAACTCCATGCTAGAAAAGGAACGAGCAAGCCAAGTTGCTTCATCAATTAAATTAGCTATTTTCCATCCCGGATGGGAAACTCCACGAAGCATGTTGATGATGGATAGGGAATCCCCTTCAATAATTGTGTTTTTGATGCCAAGGTTCTTAAGCTGCTCCAAGCCAATGAAGGCCGCTCTAGCTTCAGCCACCATGGAATATTGGACTCCAAGGCAGTCCGTGTAAGCTAGAATAAGATCACCATTGTTGTCCCTTATTGCACCGCCCATGCCAGCTAAGCCAGGGTTGCCTTTAGAGGCACCATCAAAGTTAAGTTTGAACCACCCAATGGGTGGTGGAGACCAACGAACCTCCCTCCTCGGGTCAGGAGTAGGAGGGGGGTGGGCTAACGACACAAAACCAAGTCATTCTTCCAACAACCGCTCGCTTGGGGAGAGCACCAAAATTAATTTTGAAGGATTCAAATTGTTGAGAGCCGAAGACACATTTTTTGACACCTTCCATAGAATCTTGAGGCTGATTTGGGTGATATTGTTTTCCACTTCTTTGAATGCCCTTGAGTTCCTTTCCTTCCACACTCCCCAGAAGGAGTGTGGGAGGAGAAATTTCCAAAAATATTTAAGCCAGGAAGAAAGAAAGGGTGACTTCCATTGGATGACACAGTCCATTAAGGAATTAGGAAACACCCATGCAACGTCCAACCAAGAGAGAATGGAAGCCAGAATATTCTATGCACTATGATAGCTGAGCAAAATATGAGTCATCGATTCCCAATCATTCTTGCATAAATAGCACCTATTGACCAGGCACATCCCCCTCTTGAGAAGATTCTCGATCGAGAGGATTTTGTTTTGCACAGCCAACCAATAGAAAATGTTAATCTTTGGCGTTAGATTTTTTAACCAAATTTGATTTGCAGGAAAAAAGTCTTCCTCCACTGAGCTAAGAGCAACGTAGGTAGATTTAACCGAATAGGACCCATCTGGGTCCCCCATCCACACCAATATATCATCTGTTAAAACATTACATACCACAATAAGCCTCAGCTCCACCAATAAAGCATGCCATAATCTTACATCTGCATCGACGACCAGCTCTGGAAGGGAGGGAGACCAAAATCTACGTCCATCTTGGATAGTAATAAAGTCTACCACCTTTTCAAGCCCATGGGTTCTAGAATGAGCAACAAGGGAGGCGTACCATGGATCATCCCCTAAGGGACTTTCCCTGGCCCAAATGTCATCCCAAAAATTAACCGCCTCACCACTTCCAATAATCCAACTGCAACAAGACTTGAGGAACCTACGAGATTTGATGAGGCTGTTCCAGAAGGCCGACCCTCCACTGGGAAGGAAATATGCTAAAAAAGAATCAAATTTATATTTAGCCTTAAGGATATTACACCAAAGAATGTTAGAATTCATAGCAACTTTCCACCCAAGTTTCGCCACAAGAGCTTTGTTCATCATGGCCACATTTTTGAGATTGAGACCCCCTTGCCTCTTCCTCTTACAAATCTGCTCCCACGAGACAAGGTGGAATTTTCCTTTCAACTCAGGGCCCACCCATAGGAAGGATTTGTAGATGCTATCCAATTTTGGTGGCCACCTTAGAGGGTAAATGAAAGAGAGATAAAAAATAGATGGGGATGCTCTGCAAGGTGCTTTGGACCAGCACCACCTTCCCCGCTTGACTAAGTAATGCCCCTTTCCAAGATGCTAATTTGCGTTGGACTCTTTCAACAACCGGGGTCCAAAACTCATCCTTAATGTGGCCAACAAAAAGGGGGAGCCCCAAGTAAGTGGTCGGGAGAGAAGAAATGTGATAATTTAAAATGTTAGCTATTCTCCTTTGTCGGGTCTCTAGAGTATTAACAAAATAAATGAAGCTTTTTTCAAAATTTATCTGCTGCCCGATAGCCTTCTCGTAGCTTACCAAAATGGACTTCACATCCCTTGCATGGAACACCGATGCCTCACAAGAGAGGAGGGTGTCATCAACAAACTATTGGTGAGAGATCGATGGGCAGGGGAGAGCCGACCTTAGACCAAAATCAAAGCTCCGATGGGAAATCGAATGACCAAGCACCTCCACCACGAGAATGAAAAGGAATGGGGATAGAGGGTCACCCTGGTGTAGACCATGACATGACTGAAAGAACCCTACTTGAGAGCCATTAACCAGGATAGAGAAGTAGGTAGAAGAAATGCAAGCCTCTATGAGCCCCACCCATATTTCACTAAAACCAAATTTCCTCAGGATGCGGAATAAAAATTGCCATGAGACCCTATCGTAAGCCTTGCTTACATCCAACTTGAGGAAGAATGTTGCCCACCCACTCTTTTTAACTGAGTGGAGGAGTTCATGTACCACAATCGCCCCATATAAAATTTATCTACCAGGGACAAAGGCACATTGGGCACTATCCATGAGAAGAGGTAGGATAACTTTCAACCTATTGGCTAAGGCTTTAGAAAGAATCTTATAGATAGTGTTGCACAAACTTATAGGCCGAAAGTCATTGAAAGAGGACACATTGTATTTCTTTGGCACCAGGGCCAATAGCATCAAATTCACTAATTTAGGGATGACCATCGAAGCTTGAGAGTCTCGAACCACCGCACAAACATTCTGAGCCACAGATATGCCAATACTTATGGAAGAACCCCAGAGGGAAACCATCAGGACCAGGTACCTTAAGAGGGCTCATAGAATTTAATGCATTAAAAATTTCTTCATCTAAAAAAGGAGTAACTAGCCCCTCATTCATCTCCTCCATTACCAGGCACGAGATTACCTCTAGCATGAAATTCTCATCATCGATTTCCCTTGTTAGGGTCGAGCACAAAAGGGAGGAGAAGAACTCCACAACCTCCTCCCTTATTCAGAAGATATCCGAAGTTGAGCTGCCATCACTAATATTAATTTCCTTTATGCAATTGTGGCTCCTTCGATGAAGGGTGGAGGTGTGAAAAAATTAAGAATTACGGTCCCCTTCCTTAAGCCATATTTCTCGAGATTTCTGCTTCTAGTGGGTCTCTTCTCTGGCTTGAATATTATGAAGCTCTACAAGAAAATATCGCTCCTCCAAGAGAAGCTCCATAGAACCTCCCTACATTTCCAATTTGGATTCAATCTCCGAAAGCTGCCCATGAATCCTTTCTTTCTCTCTAAAAATGTTACCAAATGAAAACTTATTCCAAACCTTAAGATTGGACCTTAGCCTTTTAAGCTTATTGGATAGTCTTTCCATACCCATGTCGTTAACCTCCTCCAACCACCAGTCCCACAAAGAGGCATCAAAACTAGGATGCGAGCACCACATCATTTCAAAATGAAATGGGCGGGGAAAAAAATGTTGACCATTGGGGACCTCCAACCACAAAGGGTTATGGTCCGAACCAATCCAGGGAAGAGTGGATAAAATGGCCACACCAAAGATATGGAGATAGGAGTTGGACACAAAAACTTTGTCTAATCTATTGAGAATCAAATTGGCCCCCGCCCTCCTATTACTCCATGTGAACTTCGAGCGCTTTAAGTCTAAATCTCTTAAACCTATGACATTAACAAAATCCATGAAATCATTTAGGCTTCTAGCATCCACTTCATTGCCACCTCATATTTTTGAAGGAAAAAGAGGGGTGTTGAAATCCCCCAAAACCACCCACGCCTCATCCTAAAAGGAGGCTCTCATCTCGAGTAGAATATGCCAAAATCTCCTTCTATCAGTAGGGGAATTCGGTGCATAGATATTAGAGATGACCCACCTTCTATGGGTTGTCTTACACCAGAAAAGAATGTTTATTGCCCTTGAAGAGGATGAAACCACATGGCCATCAAACTTAGAAGGGTCCCAAAAAAATAAAATACCATCAGTAGAACCAGAAGCCTCACTCGCCGCAAAGCCAGAGTGTTTCCAAACTACATTATGAACCAAATCCCATGAAGAAGCATCAAGTTTGGACTCTTGGATGCACAAAAAATTAGGGGATTTTTCTTTCCTAAGTGAAGCCAACAAACACTTTTTGGAGGAGCTATTTAGCCCTCTCACGTTCCATGAGCACAACTTCATTGAGATCAAAAGGAGAGTTTCTTGCTTGACCCTCCGGAGAGTGAAGGTTTAAAGCTATCAAGCTTTAGATGCTTATCTCCATTCTCCTCTTCAACAACAAGCCTTGCTTGCCCACCATTGGCCAAAGCCTCCTCCATTTGTTTCTTTCTACCAACTTTGTTAGGGGGCCTACCTAGACGTTTGGACAGGCCAAGGTCCAAACCCTTCTTACGCTGACTTCTTATCTTTGGGCCTAGGGAGCCCTTTTCAAAAATTACTTTAGGAGAGCCCATTGGGCTACCCAGACCACTCGAAGGCATCGAGAAGGAATCCTTCGGGGAAGCACAGACCTCCTTGGGAGTAGAAACCACATTCTCCATCATCATGTCCAGAGCCTCCATGGCCTCCATTTTGAGACAACCAAATGAGTTAACCAGAGGTAAAGGTGACACTGCCTTCTCGAGTTGGAGAACCACCTCCAGGTGAGGAGTGGGAGCAGAAGCTTTCAATGAGGGGGAGACAACAGTAGGTCTTACCGGATCAACTTGGTCCCTTCCAATGGGCTTTGACCCGCTCGGAGACATCACCGGTTGCTCTTTAGAAGGGCTTAGAGCCTTCTTCCACCAAACCTTCCATTTCTTAATAGTGGGTCCCAGGCCCGAAGCAGCCCCTTGAGAAGTTGGATATTTAGAATCAATTGCAGAGGGCTTTCGAGGCCGAGACAAAGGATAATATTTTTGAATATGACCACTTTGACCATATTTCCCATAGGGGATAGGTTTGTTCTCATAGACCACTAGTTGAACCCAACAACCCAAGTGGGAAACCAATTCAACCGACTTAGGGAGCTCCTTCTCCAAATCCACCATTACACACATACGGACAAATTGGCATCTATCCACTGACAGAGAGAGAGTCAAAGGAGATGAAGTCTCCTAAAGTAGAAGCCACCACTTTGAACACATTCTCATGCCAGAGGAAGGTTGGAAATTCTAGGAGCCACACCCAAATGGGAATAAGATTGACCTTTTGCGAGGTGGGGTTAAAATCAGAGCCCCAACGATGCAAGAATAGGCCACGCTTGCCAAAGAACCAGGGACCCCCATCGAGAATTTTTTGGGAATCAGCTTCAGAGGAGAGCCAGATCAAGAAGAAATTATGAGGAAGGGAAGCCAAGGCAAGGGAACCACTGGGCTTCCACCACGACAGCGCCCAATGCTTGAGGACCTCAAGGTCCGGTCTACCTCCCGAGAACTTTCCCACCAAGTCAAAAGATCCCTTCTCCAGAAGAGAATTCATGATGGAATCAAGAATACAAATTCGGAAGGACTCTGCCTCCATGGAACAGGGCTCCAAATTGTCTCGGGCTCCATGGCCAGCAACAGCTTCCACAAATGAAATCTTGGGCCCAAACTTAACCCCCTCCATATTGCTTAATTTTCCTGGGACCCAAGAAGAGGGTGAACCCGAACTGCCGAGAGGGCCAGACCCCAAAGGTGGCCCCTCATCGGACTCGATGGGTGAAAACTCACAGCCACCTTCGCCATCGTACCACATACTTACAAAAAACAAGCGCCCTCGACAGCCACCAAAGATGCCAAACAAATCCTGTTGGATTCAAACCATATTCCGAACTCCAAAGGACAACTCATACCAAACCTCCATCTTAGAAAAAAAATAGGGGCCATGGAGCAAGGTTTTGGAAAGGACCCAAAACTTAGGATCTATGGGTTCAAACCCAACAAACAACCAGCGAGAAAAAACCCTCCACCTATGTGGGTTCTAATCCTATTGGTATGCAGAAGAATAGAAGATCCCCCAATGAAGGAACCCAACAACAAAAAGCATCCAAACACTGCCCCTAGACCGAAAACCCCCGTCCAATGCCCAGCAAAAATAACAATAGTCCTTTGAAAAAATTTGGACCAAGGGACTCTAGTACTAACATTAGGTCACCACGAGGCATTAAAAATATTTCACCACCACCTAACTAGTTGCACAATAGTGGATTAGAAAAAATTGGAATAGGGGACTCTGACACCACTACGAAGTCCCCACAGAAAAGCTTCACCACCAGCAATGATCGGACCAATGAACACAGATTTCCATTGCAAATACTCCAAGAGATCCAAACATGGTCCTGCCCCTATGAGCTCCCCTTCCATTGGCTCCTCTACCATTCCACTCTGCACCCAAAATCCATAAGGGTTAAATCTTCCCAATCTAGAATGCAATTTGGATCTTGCTATCTTCATCTACACCAGATGGGACTTTGAAAACTTTATATTGGTATATAGCAGATGAGTAAATTTTTATGACTTTAACTTTCAAAATGTAAAATGCTTCAATGATAATTATTTTTCCATCAAACTTCAGGTTAAATTGTTATTATGTTATTATTTAATCACCAAATTTCATAACTGATTATCATGTTACTATTGTCATCAGCGTGTATATTTTTATTGTTGTGGTAGAATTTTATAAAATTTAGAGCTTTTTAAGTATAGCTCTACTTTTTTTCCTGAATAGTATGTCACTAAACTAACATTTTATATTTTCTTTTTACTTAAAAATGTAAGTATTTAATATTTTTATATTTGACTAAATAAATTTTTCTTTAGACATTTAATCATTTTTAATTAACTATATGAGATTAAAATCATCATCAGAGTGTGATATTTAGTAAATTTTTTATATTTGATTAAATAGATATTGTTTTAAACTATGTTGATAGCTTCTTGGATTTTAAGTGATGGTTTATTTATATATAAAAAATTGTAATAGTTTATATGGAATTGAAATAGGCCTCACTTTTATCATAAAACCACCACATAGTGATATTATGTCATATTGAGGATAATGTTGAGTAGTGTTAGGGCAGCGAAGGTCTTCCTCCCCCTAACCAATGATCTTCCTCTCCCTTCTCTAGTCCTATATAGAAAACCCTCTGGAAATTTGACCTCCCGCACTTCTTATGGGGAGTTTGGAAGGAGAGGAATAACATAACATTCAAAAATTGCTCTAGAGACCCAACATCAATAGGAGCCAAATTTTGTAATTCTCTATTTGAAAACATATCCAAAAAAATTTCTCCTTGCATTGATGCTTCTGAAGAGCTCAACTATTTTTTAAGTTGGGCCTTCCTAAGCTTGATCAAGGCTCTACTTAGGTTGATTCTAGAAGATTGCATGCCTCCTCCTTATGGGTGGATAAAATTAAATTTTGATGGAGCCTCAAAAGGAAATCTAGGACTCCCAGGTGTAGGAGAAATTATTAGAGATAATAAAGGGGATATTATTTTGGCCTATGTTGAGAACCTTGGAATCCAATCCAACTACTTTGTTGAGGCCAAGACCCTCTTCCAAGGTATTATTTTGCTAGAATCTCTTAATTTTAAGAAGGTAATTTTTGAGGAATAATATCTTAACTTCATCAACATTCTCAATGGCATCCATAATCCTAGCTAAAACATTACAAATTTAATGGTTGAGTCAAATAGAATCCTAAGAACTTTTGAGAATATCGAGTGCCAAAACATTTTTAGATAAGCAAACATGATGGTTGATTTCATGGCCAATTTAGGAGTTCATCAAGAAAATTTTATTACTTGGAGGGAAAATTTCCCTCAAAATCTCAATGTTATCATCATAAAAGACTTTACAAGATTCATGGATGGCTCTTGATCTTATGTGTAGCTTTATGTTGTTGCCTTGAACTAGCTAGGAATATTATGTTTATCTAAGAGTAGGTCTATGAAGATGTCAACCATTTATGTGGATGAAATCTCTTGGGTTATGAACTGCTTTAAAAATAACCAGGGCAGGTCAGAGGAAGATATGATGTAGCTTGCTCTGACCTGGTTCAGTTTTGCTTGGGAAGTCCTTGGATGCCCTTCTCTATTATTTTTCTCTCTAATGGTTATGGACTAATTCCTTGTTGGTATGCTATATTTTTCCCTCTTCTTGTCCTCTTTAGGTTAAGGCTTTATTTTTTGTCTTATTTTCAGTTAGGGCTTACTTTAGAATTCTCTTTTTATATATCTTTCCATTTAATAAAGAAATATATTATGTCATATTTATTATATAGATTAAAACTTGAATATCCTTCTTAAATGTTAAGAAATTTAATCAATTAATAAAATACCATTTAATAACTTATAATTTTATTCAGCATTAACTTACAAAATAATATATAATATAAATGTGCTATTTATTCTATAATATATTCCAAAATTTGGTAGGAGTTGAACTTTGTTTATACAAAACTATTTACTAATTCAATGTATAAAAATAAATGTGATATAGTAATAAAATGCCAAATAACATTTATAGTATAAAAATGCATATGCTCTAAAAGTTCTTTAGTTAATTTATTTAACAACCCAAATCTACTCACCTGGTTGTGCCACACAATTTTAGTTGCAACATTTTTCATGGTAATTGTTTTTTGTTCTAAGTTCATTGTTTATCCTAGAAAAGAGATTTCATGTCAATAGTAATTACATTTCACCCAATGTTTTCAATTAGTACAAGGTATATCATACCACTTTTGAGAATCAAGACTACTTTCGAGTAAGACCCAAGGAGACAGGGGTATCCATTCCGCCAAAATCACCCAGGACTCAAACCTGGCCTACCACCTTTGACATACTCAAGGAGAAAATAAACACAAACAAATATTTTTAAAAATAAAATAAATAAATAACAATAAAAACTCCCGCTCTGGCTCTATCGCATCGTTCCCTTTGAGTGGGAGGTTCCCCTATATTTACCAGTCATATCTGGCGGTTCCTTATGGTCGGTTCACTTTGCTTTGGTGGTTTACAGTGTCTTTGCTGATTGAGTGGTATTTTTGGTTCATTTTGCATCTCTTATGGGCATGGTAAGCCATTGTTGATCTCTCTAAGGTCCCTGAGGGGGATAGAGCTACTTGTTGACCCTACCGACGGGGGTGATTCAGAGTTGTTATTGGTGCTCCTTTTTTGGCACTTGACCTGTATTCTGGCTTGGTGAGCATCGAGCTTGGATTTGCTATTAGCTGGGATTTTGGTCAATTGGATCTACATCTATTTTGAGTTCAGCATGCCTTTGAATATCTGGTCGAGGTCCCTAGGGGGATTCGGCCAATGGTTGACTCAAACCCTATGGGGTGATTTTGGGGTATTATTGTTGCAGTAGTTGTTTGCCACTCTCCTTGGCTAGCATCATGTCAAGGTTTTGAGTGCTCGGGTGGTGGTTGGCATTTGTGGCTATAGAGTCTTCCTTTCCAAATCTGTTGTGGTGGTGTTGATGTCATGATTTTCTAGTTGGATTGTGTGTTGGTGCAGGACCATATGGTCCTCTGGGGTTCTTTCCCTTGCGTAGTTGGGTCCATCAGTGTGTGGGGAATGATTTTTTTATTTTTTGGGTAGATGGTTAGCTTCTTCATGATCTATGGTGTTCGGCCTATGTTTTCAGAGGTGTTATTTGGGACCTTTGTGTTTTTGGATGGTCCCATCTGTTGGGTTGAGCAAGGTCACTTTAGTTTTTCTTTTTTAATCTTTGATGTTCTTCTTTATTTTGCAGTTGGTTCCTTCGTTGCTTGGGGAGTTTGCTGGTTCGAGCAAATGAGGTTTTCAAAAATGTGTAGAGGAGCTTGGTTTCATTGGGAAGTTTTCTCAAATAGGGTCTCGGCTTCTAGTTTCCCACCTTTTCAATGACGTTGGCATTTTATCATGCTTCAGATATACTTGTGGGTTTGTTGTTTGATTTTTACTCCATGGTGTTTCAAGGTCTGGTATCTATTGTTCTAGATTCTGGTTTTGTGGGCTGGTAGTTTTTGTGCTGGAGTTTCTGCTATCTACCTATGGTTTTAATGGTATTAATGATATTTTGTTCTTATGGAGTGTGTGGTCCATTTGTGGATAGGACAGCATCTCGATGCTCCTATTTTTAGGGTTCACCCGTTCCTTGTGAGACGAGCAGGTTTTTTAATTTTAAATTTAAATTTTTCTTCTACCTTTTTGTGCCTCATAGTTCAGGGTGGATTTCATTTTTCCATCTCCTCTCGACTTTTCCAGCACCTTGGTTGTGATTTTTGTTTCTTCTCAGTTGGTGTTGTTGGCAGTTTATCCCATTTGGGGTGGTCGGTTGTGAATCTCCTTTTGGAGATTGTTTTTTGGGTTATGTTCAATTTTCTCTCCCTCTGGGATTTTCTATGTAAGGTTGTGGGTTTTCCTTTAAAACCCTCTTTCTTAATATTATAAAAAAAATAACAAAATAAAATAAAAAACATGCTCCTTGAGTGTGTCAAAAATAAAAGCACAACCAAACACACACACAATAATATTAAAAAAAAACACAACATGAACCACATAGAAAAAATACAAGAACAATATAACAAAACACAAACATGAAAAAAATAACAAAACACTACAAATACATAACAAAAAAAAAAACAAGAAAAATAAACACAACCAAAACCTACAAAATTAAAAAAATAAAATAAAAATAAAACCAACAACAGACAATAAACAAAAACAAAAAACATAGAAAACACTCACACATAAAAACTCGAATTAACACAAACATACAAATACACAAGAACAAGAACAAAACAAACACAAGAACAAAAAAAACATGAGAACAATAACAAAAAACACAAAACAACAAAAATACAAAAACAACACAAAAACAAAATGAAATAAGAAAACACACACACCTTAAAAAACTAAACAAAAAAAGAAAAAAGAAAAAAATTGAACATAATAATGACCACTCTAGACCAGAAGAATTTTAAGGAAAAAATCATTAGAGGAAACAAAAGAAAGAAAATTTTGATCTAGGGAACTAAAATACCTTGATCGAACCAAAGAGAAGCAAAAATAAAGCAAGAAGAAACTAGGTACCTTCAGAACTGGAGCCATCCAAAGAAATGATATAAATAAGAGCTTCCCTTATTTGTGAAGCCCATTATCTAGGAGGGTGGCCATAAAAAGTAAGATTACTTTTTCCAAAGCTCAATTAGCTAAAGTATCAACACTCTTGTTTTGATCTCTGACCACATGATTGTAATCAACTTTCAAAAATCCCATATGGATTAATTGAATCTTCTCAATATTTTTTTTTTCAATCAAACTTGTGATTCTTAGGAGTCTTCAAAAGACTAATCATGAGTTGAGAGTCAGACTCAACTAACACCTTTTCCCATCCAACCTTAGTAGCCTCTTGAAGGCCTCTGAGTATACCATACCCCTCAGCAAGGTTATTGGAAAGAATACCTAGATTCTCAGCAAAAGCAAAAATTAGGGAGCCATCTAAAAGTTGACCAATTCCTCCTACACTAGCTTTTCCATGGTTCCCTCTAGAGGCTCCATTAGTATTGAATTTTCCAAAATCCTTAGGAGGAGGTTGCCAATTTCTTGTCCTATCCATCTTACAAATACTCACATTCCCTTTAAGTTAGTTTTCCTTAGAATATTTAATCTTCAATCTTTGCATCACTTGATCCCATCTTTGATGGGAGTTTTGGGGATGATTAAGGAGTTTATGGATTGATTCAACTAAGTTGGCTATGGTCTTTTGCAAAATATAGTGAATATCCTTCCTATATTGATTAAAAATTTGGTTGTTCCTTTCATTCCAAATATTCCAAAGAAGAATGGTAGAACCCATCCAAACTAATTGCCTAATAAAATGATCAACACCCTCTTGTTTAGGCCAATCCCTCCAAAGTTGTTCAAAAGTAAAAAAATTGGATCATTGTAATCCAAGTAAAGTGGCCATTCTCCTCCATAGCTCAGATGCTAAAGGACACTCAATAAAAATATGGATGAGAGTTTCTACATTATCTCCACATATTTCACATCTAAAAGGGGCATGAAAACCATGCTTCTTAATTTGCTCACGAGTAAGCACTCTATGATGCAATAAAAGCCAAGTAAAAAACCTCACCTTAGGCCAGAGATTTTGAGCCCACAATTGAGAAAATATGTCAAAATATTGGTTGGGATTATTATGGCATAAGGTCAAATAACCTTGAGCAACTGAATTCTCACCCTTAGTAGTGTTGTTCCATCCAAAACAATCTTTTTCATGGGACCAAGAGAGAGATCTCATATGAAGGATGTTTTGGATATCTTTTCTTTGCCTTGCTAGGATTTTAATAGGCCAGTCCTCAATAGGGATCCAATATCTCCCAACCTTTGAATTACCAATATGGTACCAATAGTTATTAGCCACCTTTATCTAGTTAGCTCGATGAAGATCCTCCATCCAAGGCCTCCAATCAAGAAACTGATTTATCAAAGGCTTGTGACCATCCCAAGAATCTGTCCAAAATTTACCTGTTGACCATTATGAATGATCCAAAATAAATTTTTATTTATCAAATCCTCACCAGTATTAATAAATGCTAAAATGGGAGAATATTTGGTAGGAAGTTGATAGCGAACAAGGTCTTCATGACTTTTGTTCTCAACATATTTAGCATGAATATTATTGGCCCAAAGAGCATTGGGGTTATGCAACATCCTCCAATATAATTTAGCAGACTAAATTTTTGTTGTTATTAATAGAAGACCAGATTCTTAACCTCCCTTAATTCTTAGGAAGACAAAGTATCCTATTTCACCAAGGCTCATTTTATTTTCTCCTTAGTACCACTCCAAAGGAATCGATGACTGATTTGATCCAATTCTCGAAGAATAGCCTTTGGAATATTCAATATGGAAGATACATAAGTAGGAATAGCTTGAAGTACTGATTTTACCAAGGTGATTCTACCCCCAGAAGAAAGACACATGTTGATCCACTTTCCAATTTTCTTCTTGACTTTGTCCAACAACCAATTCCAATATTTTTTTTTACCTTTGAATATTGATGGGAATATCTAAATAAGTGATCGGAAGGGAGGTTTTCTTATTTCTTAATTTATCCAAGACCATGGATTCCTGTCTGGAAGAGCAGTGAAAGAAAATAACTTTAGATTTGTCTTCATTGATCAACTGCCTAGTAGCCTTAGAAAAATAGCTAATGATTTGCTTAATATTAGAAGCTTCCTTAACTGTAGCTTTACCTAAAAGAGTAGAGTCATCAAAAAATTGAAGATGAGAGATAGGTCTAGCTCCATGAGCAATGGTAACTCCCTCAAGGATTTTGTTTTCCCTCTTTTTGGTTATAATCCTACCCAAGCATTAAGCAAGAATGATGAATAAATAATGGGATAGCGGGTCACCTTGCCTAATACCTCTAGAAGCTGGGAACAACTGAGAAGACCTATCATTGATAAGAACTACATAGGAAAATGAAGAGATACATCCCATAATCCAATCCATCCAATCCTTAGAGAAATCAAATTGCCTCAAAACTTTTCTAAGGAAGTGCCAATCCACTCTGTCATAAGCTTTGGATAAGTCTAACCGAATGAACATGGAAGAATATTTTTGCATATCCATGGAATGGATGGCTTCCTGAGCAAGAACTATTGCATATACTATTTGATGCCCTTCCACATAACCCCTTGCTTAGGTAAAATAATCTTATGCAAAAGAGGCTTCAACCTTTCTACCATGATCTTAGTAATGATTTTTAGAAGAACATTACATAAAGCAATAGGTCTAAAATCTAAGATATGATCAACCTCTTGAGCTTTTGGAACAAGAGTAATATAAATTTTATTGATAACCTTAAAATTTTTTTTGGCTTTCCTGGCTTCTTCCACCACCTCTAATAAATCAGCATGAAGGATATCCCAAAACTCTTGGTAATACTCAATGGGAAAACCATCAGGACCTAGGGTTTTCCATTTTTGTATTTTAAAAACTACCTATTAAAGCTCATTGATAGTAATAGGAGCAGTAGAAATAAATTTCTCCTAAGAAGTGATAAGAGAAGGGATTGCTTGAAGAACATTTTGTTGAGAAGTCTGAGTCAAGAGGAGTAGCAACAAAAATATTGGAAAAGTAATCGAAAACAATAGAGTTCATGCCATCCCAAGTATACACAAAATCTCCAGAATATGATTTCAAGGAAGAAATAAAGTTGTGATATCTTCGATCTAGAAGATATTTTTGGAAGAAATTTGTGTTTCAATCTCCTTCTTTGAGCCATTGAATTCTAGATTTTTGCTTCCATAAGATTTCTTCTCTTTTTCCCATTCCTCTAACTGAGTTATGAGTTTAATTTAATTTGCACTTCTATTATTTATGAGGCCATGTAAATGGATTTTCTTATTCAAATTCTCAAGTTGAGAAATAAATTCATGTTTTTTTATGAACATCCCCAAAATCCTTCTAGTTCCAAGTCTTGATTTTAAATTTAATGTATTGCAATATTTTGGTAAAACAGAACATCTTAGTCCCATACCTAGGCTTACCTTACTTCCACCATTATTGCACACAAGGTCTAAAGGAACTCTATCTGAGCCACATTAATTGAAAATAAAAAGGAGAGAAACTCACATTGGTTTTCCACATATCCACCATGACTAGCCAGTGATTTGAACCAAGATTGTTAAAAGTCTTCACTTTAGGAATATGACCACGGATTAAGAAATTTTGAGAGAGAAAAAACCTATCCAATAGCTCAATTATACAATCTAAGCCTTGCATTCTATTAGACCAAGTCATAAGGCCATTATCTAGTTGTATGTCCACAAGATGGAGGTTTGCAATATATTTGCTCATGAGATCAGTGCTTTTGTCCAAATTTCTATTGCCCCCCATTTTCTCATCCAGAGAGAGGATGGTATTGAAATATCCTCCAATAAAGATCCAAGCTTCAAGAAAATAAGAGATAATATGAGTTATATCCTTCCACTGTCTTTTTTTTTCCTCCAAAGTAGTCGGAGCATAAATAGTAATGCAAAGCATAATTTGGTTGGAATGTCTACTTTGAATAGCTATAGCCAAAAGACCCCAAATGCCAACCATATGGTGAATAACTACCTCTTTTGGGTCCCAAAGACAAGCAATACCACCAAAAATCCCATGGGAACTGAGGGAAACCACTTTTCCAGTTGGAAAATTTTTACTAGCAATCGAGTCCATATCCTTCATTGACATCTTCGTTTCATGAAGGAAAACAAGATGTGGATGATTTATCTGAATCATTCTTCTAATTTCATTTTGTTTTGAAAGACTCCCTTTGAGTCCTCTAATATTCTAAGTGATGATCTTCAATAATGCAAGGGCTAAAAATTTTGGGAAGGGCATTAATCTTACCTTCCTCTACAAGCTTTTAACCTTCTTTTACCATATGATATTGATTGGTCTTGTGACCTGCCTTTTGATTAGAATCCATCTTCAGTTTTTTTTTCCTTTTTCTTGACTTACTCCAATTGAATATGAGATGGCTTCTAACCTTGAATAATTCTCATACACAGCCAAAATTTTACTAGAGGGTTCAACAAAGTCTATATTGGGACCTGTATTATTTGAAGTTTTGACATTTAAAAGATTGTTTTTCTTGTGTAAATTTTCTCTCTTTTTTTCTATTGAAAACCTTTGATTTGTTGGTTTATCTCTGAGTTCTTCCCTTCATATTTAAATTGTGTTTCTAATATTTATGTTTCCATTATTTCCTCTTCCTCACTTGGGACATCATTTATAGAAATGATTTCAAACATATTAGTAGATGACTTTGATTGATCCTTCATAACTTGTTTTTTCTGAGTGTTCTTCTTCTTAGACATTTGGAAACCTGCTGAGTTTATATCTTCTTTCTTTTAATCAGGAATTTTATTTGGGAAAGCACTAGCCAAATGACCATATTCATGATAAATTCTACAATGAAAAGGAATGTTCTCATAGTCCACTACTTGCTCCCAAGTGTCTTCCCCAAATTGTAATGTGATATTTTTAGGTAGGGATTTGTTAAAATCCATTAAAACATAAATTCGAGCATAAATAATATGTTCAAAATTTTGAGTACAATCAATAGTCATCATAAAATTTCCTAAAGAGTTTCCAATTGAAGAAAAAATAGTAGGATTCCAAAATTCAATAGGGAGGCCAAAGATTCTAACCCACATAGGATCTATAGAAGGCATCTCTTCTTCAAATTTAAATTTAGTATGCCAAGGCTTCATGAAAATCCCTGCCCTTCCAAAAAACTAGGGACCCCCTTGAAAAGTTTTCTCTCTATCTTCATTATTAGAAAATAAAACAAGAAAATAACCATTTGGATAAATAGATATTTTTAACACAACTTTAGTTTTCTAACTTTTTGCAGCCCAAAATTTGAAAGCATATAGGCTCAGACAAAAACCCATGAACTGATAAATTAGTCCTCTTTTTCCAAATCTTCAATGTCAGTCTGAATGTTACCCATATCAAGCTTAACAATAGGATTTCCATCAGCTGCTTTAAAATATCCTAACTCCATTTTCTTGGGATCAATATTAGGCATTCTTAGAGGTTTATGGGAAGCACTAATATTAATATTAGCATTGGGTTGATGTTTTCCACCATGGAGGGCATCACTAAAATTCATTTTTGGGGATGATTCTTCAAAATTCTTACCCTTGATAGGGATTTTCATAGTAGAATTATTTTGTGGGTGCACCTTAGCACCAGATTCATTTGAGATCTAAGCCATTTTTTATCAGCTGCTTGAAACTTATTTCGTGATCTCTTTAATGCTTGACCTAAACACCGTGGAAAGGTATGGTTTTAACTTTTCTTTTGTGCAACAAATTGGAAGCCATTTTCACTTAAGTTCACAGTATGATCTATTGAAAGATAGATTTCTAACCCATATTGGATCCCCTACAGCATATCCTGCTAAAATATTGAGCATAAACCACAAAAATATTGGCCTCTAGAACTCGAAGGCCCTAAAAGCCAACCTCTGGAGCTGCTTGCACTCAACCCAGATGAAACCCTCGCATAGTCGCTTACCAAAAATATCTTTCACACATAGGGATGCACTAGAATCTATGTTGCTCCAAATGATCTAAAAATTGGTGGATACATTCTAGGGTTTTTCAGGCATCTACCCTCCACATTTCAGCTTAATCCAAGTCCATATGAGTGATATATAGCCAAAACAAGTTCATTAGTTTGGGCATTCCTGCGAAAAAAGTCCCTCCTCCTAAAGAGTCTTTTCCTCAATATGTAATACTTCTATAGTTTGTATAATAACATTATTGTCTCACTTACACAACATGCCTAAGATCTTTGAGATAATTTTTAAATATTTAATCAATGTCAACACTTAACCTTTGTTCTTGGATGTACTATGGTTGTGTGTTCGGTCTTATAAATAACTTAGACCTGTAGGTAAGACTATATAACTCTTAAGCTATATGCCACTTATAATCTCACAATATAGATTTAATTGTTACATAAGAATACAATTATGAAGGTGCTTCCTCTATCATAGCTTAAGTTCTTCATTGTTTCTCAACCTATTTACTTTGTATAAAGTATGAAGCTCAACAATTTTTACATTAATAAATACAAGATGCATAATAACATATTTTGTGTATAAAATCTTCAAGGTAGTCTAAACTTTGGATACAAATCCAATTTACAAATAACCTTATTTCATAAGCTTTTTTGGAAATAAGATATAATTTTTATATTCTTTTCTATTATTTCTTGAATACCTCAGTAGTAGTAGTATATAATTTAACCCTTATTTAACACTTTTAACCAAGAAGTCATTTAATAGTTTCATCCACATAATGGTTTTAAAAAGGGTTCTCTAGTCAATAAAATTAATTTCACTAGGATACTTGGATAGGAAATCGCAATGGCAACACAAATGTTCACCCTACCTTGCTTTCTTTTCAGCAATGGTACATTTTATAGTTGAAGAAAGTTTAAAACATATAAGATTTAATACAAGGAGAAATATTCTATTAATATTATGTTAGCAAGAATCTTGGGTTCCACCTCTGATTAATCTAAACCAAAAATTACATTATTCGATAAGGAATATTTAAAGTGGAATAAATTTTTAAAAACCAATAAATTTCAATAGTATAAATTTTAATGCATTCATCATAAAAATAATTCACTTATGCTTCCAAATCCTATTAACAAGAAATTTCATTACATGCAAGCATGAATAATTGTTCATAATCTGCAACATAATTTTCCTACATATCCTACTTATTTGGAAAGGACATCATCTACACTATATATTAAAATCAAAAGGACAATATTATAAGTTATGTTATTCATATCACACTTGCTTAAAATATATATGTTTTAGTATTACAAAATGACTCTTCAAATTTAGCTAATGAGATTCATACAATACATAAAACAATACCTGTAACTATTTTATAACAACACAGGGATAACATTTATTCATTATCTAGCTCTCTGGTATCACCTAGTTTTGAATACAACTCTCTTTGTGCTACCCAATAGTCAACTATATCATTGACTCCAAATTTGATAAAGGGAGGGATAAAAAATGACCTCAATTTATGGCTTGAATGCATTTACAGTCTAGTTATGATATTTTCCTAAGTTTATGTAGCCAACCATTCACACTGCAACCAAAATTTTGAAGCTTCCAACAAGCAATATAGCTTCCACAACACCATAATTTGAAAAAGCAAAAATCAAAGAGCAATACCATGGAGAACAATCACCCAAAATCTTGTTTTTAAATATTAAAGACATGCAATCGAAGAACATTTTTCCATATTCAAACTGATATATACTATCAAACCCAAATAATAGAATTTATACAATATCAAACATGCAATTCTCTTTTTTATATCTTTTCCACAATGCCATTGTTCTTACTCAAACAACATTTAAACTTTTCCAACAACTATTAGACTTACGCACTACACCCATCCGTGAGCACAATGTAGTGTAGTTAAAGCACAATTAGAAAAAAACTATTACAGTAGTATATAACTATTTTATATAATAAAAGAGTATCACAACCAAAAAAAAATTTCTAATAACCCCAAATCATTCCTGTAGAATTGATTTTATCAGCAACTAGGATTCTAACCTACAATTTTTATGTGTGCTCCCGGTTTCCACTTTCTTCCTATTTCTTCCTATCCCAACATTCATTGGCTTCACCCCCGTATACAATACCTAATGCAAAAACCCCCCAATGCACGATATGTCCTCCTTTTTTATATTCAAAAACTAGAATGTGAGATATTCCCCACTTTTCACCCAAATGAACTCCTTGGTTTCCGCTCTCGGGGACATGGAGGTTAAACAAAACAATAATGAAAATGGTATATCATTATTCAAATCACCTAAAACACAACATACACCACACTCCACCATATCCACTATGCAATAAGATAAAAAAATTGGTTATTTTATTTATTATTATTATATTTTTCCTATATTATTCACTAAAATTCAAAACAACCATTCAAAAATATCCAAGTCACTAAAATGGCTCCCATACCCTTTGGTATTTTCATTGCCATCAAAATTAAAATATTCAAAGATGATTATCATGTAATGTAACTTAAATATTCTACATGCTCCTATTTAAGATGAAATTGGGTGAGCTTCCATGTACTCACAGGATGAATCATCATTTCCCACTTGCCTTTTTTCATCAATGTTATTTTGTCTATCCAATGAGTGTACCTGGTCCTGCATACACCACAACCATTAGCAATACCATATTCTAGAAATAAAATATAAGTATAATTCATCAATTCATCAATAATCCTTAGTGGTTCTAGGAGGGTTGTTACATCCTCCTCCACTAGAAATAAACACAACCCTTGTATTTAATGCATGTTTAATAAGACAAAATATATACATATACATTCAAGATTCCATAAATATACATATATTTTCACACATAAATCATTTAATAACTCAAACATGTTTACATAATCCACTCCATATAGCTTTTTATATTTTAATTCAACCATATATTCATACATTAACTAAAACATACTCAAAAACCACTCTACTCGGTAGTCCAAATAGACATCCACACATATTTAGATTTTTATCTATAAATCCACATAATATTTTAAAATATTCATGTTCACGATAGGAAATGAAGTTATTTCTGTATATCAGCCACATTTTCCCATGTGGTATTTCTGTCTGAGTATTGGTCCCATTTAACCCAACATTGGTCAATGTCTCTTCTCCTCCTCTTGGTCCTAAAACCAGGTATTTTGACTGGATGAACTTCAATTTTTAGTGGGTTTGACATCTGTAAAATGAAAATATCCCAAATATAAGTAGGGTCAACAATGTACTTTCTAAGTAGAGACACATAAAAAACATCATGGATTTTGATAATCTAAGTGGAAAAGCAAGTTTGTAGGCAATAAGACTTATTTTACGTGTAATTTCAAATGGACCCACAAATCTAGGGTCAAGTTTGGAGTATTTAATAAAAAAATTGTAGGTTTCACCCTTAAGAACACTTTTTCACCGACAAATAATTCCCTCGATGTTCTTTTGAGGTCTGCATAGCTCTTTTGGTGATCCACAACCTCTTTAAGCTTTTGGAAAATTCCTTTTAATTTCTCCTTGATTTTTTTTCACAATTTTTGGTTTAATGTCTACCCGATCCTTCAGATTATCCCAATATAAGGGATTCTTGCACCTTATCCTATATATGGTTTCAAATGGGTCATACCTATTGAAGTATGATAATTTTTACTATAAGAAAAATTAACTAGGTATAAATAATCTTCCCATTTAGTGTATCGATCCATACAATACATTATAAATATATCTTGTAGGACCTGATTCACCTTCTCAGCGTATCCATCTATCTTAGGGTGATAAGATAAACTAATATTAATTTTGGTATCCAACGCTTGATGCAAATATTTCCAAAATTCTAAAGTAAATCATGAATCCCTATCTAGAATTATAACTTCTGGAAACCCATGTAATCACACTATCTCCCTAGAAAAATTACTTGTTATTGCAGGTGAATCATTTTGTACATTCCTAGGTATGAAATTTGCAACCTTGGTTAATTTATCTACTACAACCAGGATTGCATCACTCCTAAATCTAGTATTAGGTAATCCAACTACAAATTCCATTGACACCACCTACCATTTCTATGTAGGAATGTCGTATGGGTATAAATGACCCGTTGGATGTAAATTTTCTACTTTAACTTGTTGACACTCTAAAAACCTAGGCACAAAATCATTAATATCCTTTTTTATTATAGGCTATTAAAGGACCTTTCTCAGATTCTCATGCATATTCACCCCACTTGAATACATAGAATAAGGAGTATTATGTACCTCCTTTAGGATAATTTCTCTTAAACCACCCAAATTTTGAACAAGTAATATATTTCTAAAATATAATAAATCATTATTATATACAAACCCTATATCCTTATTATGTTCCATCTCAAACTAATCTTGACATTTTTGACAAAATTCATCCTTTTGTTGCATTTCTCTAACCTAGTCCACCAAATAACAGTGAAATTGTATCATCATGGTAATACACCCTCTCTAACTTAAGGCCCCAATAATCTTGTTCTCTTTACCCTTGATATATTCAATGTGAAATCATACTCTACCAAAAAATCCATCCACCAATGATGTCTGGTATTCAATAAGGATTGAGTAAAAATGTACTTTAAACTTTGATGGTCTATCTTAAGTTCAAAAGGTTTCCCCAACAAATAATACCTCTAACTCTTAAGAGCATGCACAACACTTGCCAACTCCAAATCATGAGTGGCATATTTTACCTCATATCTCTTAATTTTTCTTGAATTGAAGGTAATATCTACTTCATCTTGGGTAATAACTTCTCCTAATCCCTCAATAGATGCATCGATGCACACTGTAAACTTCATGGTAGGATCAAGTAACTAGATAATTGGTGTGATCATCAACCTCTCTTTAAAAATATGGAAGGCTTCCTCACACTAAACTATCCACTTAAAATTTGTTCCCTTTCTTTGGAGATTAGTGATAGGTTGAGAAATTTTAATAAACCCCTGATAAAACATCTATAATAGGGTACCAATCCCATAAATCTACGCACCTCAATTACATTTATGGGTATAGGCTAGCTAATAATAGCTTCAATTTTCTTAGGATCAACAACATTCTATTCATAAAACATCATGTACCCAAAATATTGTACCTGAGAAGTATAAAATTCACATTTTGATAGTTTCCCATACATATGATTTCTCCTAAGAACTTCAAGTACAATTCTCATATGTTGATTATACTCCTCCTTGTTTCAGGAATAGATCAATATTTCATTACGGAACATGAGTACAAAGCGATCTATAAACTCTTGAAAAGCATTGTTCATGAGGTTCATGAATGCAGCTAGGGTGTTAGTCAGCCCAAAATTTAGGACTATAAATTCATAGTATTCATACCTTGTTCTAAAAGCAATCTTATATGTGTCTTCTTCTAGAATTCTCAGTTGGTGGTATCTTTAACTAAGATAAATTTTTGAGAATATGGTAGCTCCTTTCAACTAATAAAAAAATCATCTATCCTTGGTAAAGAATACCTTTTATTGATGGTGACCTTGTTAAGAATTCGATAGTCTATGCATAATTTTAAGGATTCATCTTTATTTTTAATGAAGAGAACAAGAGCACCCCAAGGAGACACACTAGGTTTGATAATACCCTTCTCTAACATGTCCTAAAGTTGTGTCTTGAGTTCCTATAACTCAATGGGGGTAATCCTATATGGTGACCTAGCAATTGGTACAACTTCAGGAAAGAGTTCAATTGAGAAATTAAATTATTTATGGGGAGGTATACCTGGTAGATCCTCAGGAAAACATATTTAAATTAACTCAAAAATAGGGTATTTTTGGAAGTGTTTAGATTCAACTGTAGTTTCTTTATTTTTGTTCATATTGACCACAAAAAATATTCCTCTTCTTTATTGCCTTCTCCTGATATGATGGCCTCTGTTCAATTCTTCTTGGATATCCTTTACCACCCCTTATCAATGTATTACCCTAAAAATTATTTTAACTTTTATTCCTTAACTTGTTTTGATCCCCTTCTTTATCCTTTTTGTTCTACTCCTTATCCCATTTCATGAATCTTGTGCTCTTTCACTTCCTAAGTTCATCCTTATCTTTTTCAAAAAGCTTCTAATAGTTGAAATATACCTTTTTGACTTCTTGATTTACGTATTTCCAATAGGCTAAATCAAAATATTTTGGAAGATCTTTAGGGTTAAGCAAATTTACTACAGTTCTAATCTTGGGGTGTAGTCCCAAAATGAACTTTTGAACCTTTATTTCCTCAGTGTTCTTATACTGGAGCACAATATTCAATAGTTGGATGAATTTTTGGTGATATACCTTAACAAAGATTAATTCTTGTTGTAGGGTGGAAAAATCAGCAAATTTTTCCATATAATATTACTTAGTTAGAAACCTCTTCCTAAAATATTTTACAAAGACTCCTCAGTTAAGGTTCGCGACTTCAATGCGCTTTTCTTTCTTATAGGTCTTCCGCTAATCCAATATTGCTCCTACCAAATGTAGTATAGCCCATGCAATTATGGATTCAGATGATAAATATGTCATAGAAAAGTATGACTCCACTTCATTCAACCAATTTTTTATTGAATCTCCATCATCCCTATCATCAAAATTTGAAATTACAACCTTCTTCAAGTCTTTGGCCAATTAAACTCCCACTCTATCCCTACTAGTATTTGCAGTATTTTTAGGCACTTCTTCCTATGTAACTTTAGTTTCCCTACTCTTGGTTAAGTCCTATATCAATTTTTATTGTTATAATATTAATTTATATTGTTGGGCCATATGTACTTTTTGTTGCACCATTTTATTTTTCTGTTGCTCCATATGTGATTGTAGTAACTGAACCACTTTTTTCAAACTTGTATCCTCCTTGGTAGTTTTATTTGTCTTTCCCTTTGAGGACCTTATTTTCTATTTCCTATTCGAGGTATTTTCTAAAGTATTACGAGGGTATCTTCCTAACTATTGCCTGTGGGATTCCTATATGAACCACCTCATAGAAAATGTGCCATCACACCTATTGGCAAAAGAACTAGGTTAATTATTATTTTATATTTATAATAGATAATTTACAAAGTCTTACAACATAAAGATATCATATTCTTTAATACCACATGTAACAACCCAAGTCTACTCACTTGGTTGTACCACGCTCTAGCAATTTTCAAGCTAATTTTTTTTTGTTCTAAGTTCCTTGTTCATCCTAAAAAAGAGATTTCATATCAATAGTAATTAGATTTCATCCAATGTTTTCAACTAGTACAAGGTATATCATACCACTATTGGGAACCAAGACTGCTACAGATAATCTCCCAAGTGGATGAGATCGGCCAAATCTTGTGGAAGGTGTCATTTTGTGGATCCAAATTTTCTCATTTAACATCCTCTTGTTCTGGCATAAGTGTTGATCCATGGCTAGGGTTATCCTCTAGGGTCCATAACACCTAGAGGGTGGATGCATACTTTGTCCATCCCTTAGCATTATGAACCCTGATCTAACTTGATCAATTTATTCACAATTTACTATGCAAGGGGTTAGCTTACATAGTGTCTATCTAATTGTCCATTCCACCAGAGTTAGCTAGGACCATATAATTACCCTGATATTAGACTTACTACAATTGACTATTTGTCACTCACAATAATTTTTCCCATACCAAATATCATGGTTGGGCTAGTTTTCTTAGGCATACTATTCCACTCATAGTCAAAACAATGCATTATCTATCACTATACTTCATGAGCAATGACCTAGAGGAAGCATCTCATACCACCCTTCATTCCTAGTTCTGATAAGGTCACTTGTTTTGACCTACTCTATTAGAAATGACTATTCCTGAGTTGCATGGGTTACCAACTTGCAACCTCCAGTATTGGGTGAAAAGGTAAACATCATCCTTCTTGATGATCCTTTGGTCAATAAATGAGGGTTCATATCCTAAGGTATTTTTCCTTATTTATGAGATCACTAATTAGTTTATTCTATGGATCTCCTAATAATTATCCTTCAACTATCTATCATAAATGTTATACTTTACTATATTGTTCGCCTACCCCTAGAAGAATGTCTAGGTTTTTAGATAAGGTTCCTCAAGGGAGAGTTTACTAGTTAACCCAAATTGATCTAACCTCAATTTAAAATCTTTGTAATTTTTTTATTTTTAAAACAATATTAACTTTAACCCATGTATAAATAACTTCTCTAACTAATAGATAATATTCTTTTAGAAGGGTTAATTTCCATAACATTAAAATAATCATTTACAATGAAATATATATATTTTTTAATATTATTTTTCTCAATATGTAATACTTCTATAGTTTAGCTAATAACATTATAGTATCATTTACATAGTATGCCTAAGATCTTTAGGATCCTTTTTAAATATTTAACTAATGTAAACACTTAACCTTTGTTCTTGGATGTACTTTGGTTGTGTTTTCGGTCTTATAAATAACTTAGGCCTGCAAGTAAGACTATATAACTCTTAAGCTATATTTCACTCATGATCTCACTCTCTATATTTCATCATGACATAAGACTGCAATTATGAAGGTGCTTTCTCTATCATAGCTTAAGTTATTCATTGTTTCTCAACCTATTTACTTTAAATAAAATATGAAGCTAAACCATTTTTACATTAATAAATACACGATGGATAATAATATATTCCAAATATAGAATCTTGAAGGTAGTCTATTTTTTGGATACAAAACTAATTTACAAATAACCTTGTTTCATAAGCTTTGTTGGAAACAAGATATAATTTTTATATTCTTTTCTTTTATTTCTGAAATGTCTTAGCAGCAAAAATATATAATTTAACCCTTATTTAACTCTTTTAACCAAGAGTTCATTTAATATTTTCATCCATAGAATGGGTTTAAAAAGGCTTCTCTAGTCAATAAAATTAATTTCACAAAGACAAGTAGATAGGACATCTCCATGGCAACATAGATGTTCACCCTACCATGCTTTCTTTTTAGAAATGCTACATTTGATAGTTGGAGATGGTCTAAGATATATAATATTTAATACAAGGAGGAATATTATATTAACACTATGTTAGCAAGAATCTTGGATTCCACCTCTCATTAATCCAAAGCAAAAATTACATTCTTCGATAAGGAATACTTAAAGGGGAATAAAGTTTTAAAAGTCCAATAAATTTCAATATTGTAAATTTTAATGCATTCATCACAAAACCAATTCACTTGTGCTTCCTAATCCTATAAAAGTTTGTTGACGGTGTTTAAACAAAAATATAACTATATAATATATATTATGGAAGATCCATTATGCCTCCGTCAACGTTAATAGGAAATGTTTTTATATTGAACATCATTTACAAATATTTACAAATATCAACGCTCGTTCGAGCAAACATAAGAGGAATCGACCTCACAACCACATGGATGATAATAACTAGGCAACTGCCATTACACCAAATGCCATTCTACATGGATGATAATAGGAAATTTTATTACATGCAAGCATGAATAATTCTTCACAATCTACAATAGAGTTTCCCTACATATCCTACTTATTCAGAAAGGATGACGTCTACACTTTATATTAAAATAAAAAAGAATAATATTACAAGTTATGTTATTCAAATCATGCTTGCTTAAAATATATGTGTTTTAGCATTACAAAACGTCTTTTTAGATTTAACCAATGAGATTAATACAGTACAAAAAACAATGTTTGTATCTATTTTATAAAAACATAGGGCCAACTTTAATTCTTTATCTAGCTCTCTAGCATCACCTAGTTTTGAATACAACTCCTTTGTGCCACCCAATAGTGAGCTATCTTGTCGACTCCAAATTTGATGAAGAGAGGGGTCAGAAACAACATCAATTTATGGCTTGAATGCATTTACAATCTAGTTATGAATTTTTTCTAAGTTTACGCAGTCAAGCATTCACACTGCAACCAGAATTTTTAAGCTTCCAACAAGCAATATAGCTTCCACAACACCATCATTTCAAAGAGAAAAGATCAAAGAGCAATGCCATGGAAAATAATCACTCTGAATCTTACTTTTAAATATTAAAGACTTGCAATCAAAGAATATTTTTCATATTTGAATTGAAAGATACTATCAAACCCAAATAATAGAATTTATACAATATCAAATATGCAAATTCCCTTTTTGATATCTTTTCTACAATGCCATTGTTATTACTCAAACAACATTCACACTTTTCCATCAACTCTTACACTTAAGCACTACATCCATCTATGAACACAATGCAATGTAGTTAAAGCATAGTTATAAAATAGCCATTACAAAAGTATATAATAGTTTGTATAATAAAAGAGGATCACAACCAAAACAAAAATTTCTAGTATCCCAAAAATATTCCAGTAGCATCAATTTTATAAAAAATTAGGATTTTGACCTGTAATTTTTATGTATGCACTCCTGGTTTCCTCTTTCTTTCTATTTCTTCCTATCCCAACATTCATTGGCTTCACCCCTGTATAGATTACCCCAATGCAAAAACCCTCCAATTCATGATATATCCTTTTTTTTAAACCAGAATGCAAGATATTCACCTCACTTTTCCTCCATATGAACTCCCTTGGTTTTTGCTCTTAGAGACATGGAGGTTAAATAAACAAAACAATCATGAAAATGGCACATCATTATCCAAATTATATAAAACACAACATACACCACACTCCACCATATCCACTATGCAATAAGAAAATAAAATGTTATTTTATTTATTTTTATTATTATATTTTTCTATATTATTCAATAAACTTCAAACACAACCATTGAACAATCTCCAATTCACCAAAATAGATCCCATAGCCTTTGGCATTTTTATTGCCATAACAATTCAAATATTCAAAGGAAATTTTCATGCAATATATGTTTATATTCTAAATGCTCCTATATGATATGCAACTGGGTGAGATTCCATATACTCATGGGTTGAATCAATATTTCCCACTTACATTTTTCTTTGACCTTCTTCTGTCCATCGAAGGAGTGTACCTGGTCCTGTATACACCACAACCTTCAACAATACCATATTCTAGGAATAAAAGGTAAGTATAACTCATGAATTCATCAATATTCCTTTGTGGTCCCAGGAGGGTCGTTACAATTTAGTAAAATATTTAAAATTCAAAACACCTTCATTTATGTTTCATTAGAGTTGAACAATGTATAGTTTTAAAACCATTCATATATATCTTATTAAATGTAATGACGAAGATAAGAATTATGATGAAAAATATAAGTTTTTGCATTAATATATTCCCTTATTTAAGACATTGATCTATGCAATTTATTATTGTTATTGAATTTTTATGAGATTTAAAAAATTGTAATCTATGTATTAAAATATTAAAAAAAAACAATTACTATTATTTGTTAAGTTTATTGTATAACAATTTTTTATTATAATTATGAGAGAAAGAAATATTTTTATGTTAAAATTTATGTAATATTTTGTATTTATTAAAATATTACTTATTAAATTTTATAAATACTAAAATCCATCTCTACATATTTTATGTTTTTTTCAATCTTGTAAAAAGGTATGACATTTAAATTTAAAAAAAAAAAATGAAAAAGGATCTTATTTGTAGAGGATTTGAGAAAAAAATAGGTTTCTTCTTTGTATGTAGGATAGGGATTGCAAAGTAAATAATATTAGATAGGTAAGCGTGTAAAATTGTGAACTTATGAGTTTGTCTTTAGAGGTAAAATTTGCTTGAAATTTATTAAAAGATCAAGAAAAAAGTTTGGAAAAATATTTAAAGATTATTGATATGATGTAATTATTTAGGAAACAAACTATACGTAGAGGCTTGACAATATGAAATTTTATAAGAGTTTGTAATTAATCAAAAAATAAAGTGGATCTTATAAATTTGTGGTGTGATGCATGGTTGATGCCTTATCCTCTTATTTCTAATCTATAATAGAAATAGTTGGCTTGGGTATACTTAAGTTATAGATATTGGAAATTATGACAGTAAACGAGATAAAAATAGAATATGACAAGAGTAAGATAGAAATTACAATATTATAGAATTGGCATTGTAAGTGAACACAAATAAGGAAGAAAGAAATATTTTCACTTAGAATTGGAGAGAATGTAAAGCATCAAGATACTATTGAGACAACAAGAAAACATGGATTATTGTGAAAATTGGATATAGGAAACCTATACATTGGATAATTTTATCATCAATAAAAAGAATAAATTTGGGGAAGTGTTGTATTTCATACCTGTTTACAATTCACACACATAAGCAATCAATTCACTTGAATATTATACAAAGAATATTAAATAACAAAACAAATATGTGGATGATGGGTTCCCTTGAGCACTAACTAATCACTTTATTATCTATAGATAAGAATCATAACAATATAGTACAATGGATGTAGTGTTGGGGGTATTTATACCAATACATAATAAGAATCTCTAGCTACTTAAATAAGTTAACATAACTTGATATAGCAAGATGGTTTTAGATTTATTACATGTTATAATATGGTTTTAACAATAACAAGGTTAACCATGGCCTACAAGGATCACATAATTACATAATATACAATGATTTAAAAGTATTAGTACAATAATTGCTCATATACCTATACAGGATTATATAGTACAATGTATGCCTTGGCCATAAGTCAGATTATACTTTTAACATCCCATCATAATCTAAATTGAGGGCCTAAGAAGAAAATATATTAGTAATAATAACATATTTCACCATAATGGATGCTCTATTGGGACTTCTTAGTTGAAATATTATGAACCTTATCCCTCACCATATAGAAGTTTGAATATGTGAATATTCCTATATATAAGAGTATCCATAGGATATATCATAGTCACCACCACCAGAGTTAGATAATCCCACACATATATAAGGACCAACTCCTCTATAATTCTACATGAGGAAGAAATAACAAGAATACCCCTTCTTAAAATTTCCTCCAGTATTCTATAACCACATAAGACAATACATGAAATTATGACCTTCACTTCGATAATATGTCTTACCTTATTTAGAAATTTTGAATTTCCCTTGGGACTCTTGATTTTTTTCACCCAAAGAGGATTTACATGAGCTTGTTTATGAGAAGAGCTACCAAAAAAGTTTAGAATACCTAGATAAAGAATAAAAGTAAGAATAAATCATGAAGGCTTAGATCTTCATGCATAAAAAAATCAATAACCCAAGTGATCTAATAGGAAGAGGAAAGATTAATTAAATCATAATCTAGTTTTTTATACCTCCAAAATGTCTAATAACTACTAGAAGTGTCACAAATCTAACTATGATTCCCATGAATATGGAGTAAATATTCTAATTGCATAATGTACATTTATCTTATCCCTTTGAATAGGGGTAAAAAATCTTGAAGTCAATGTAACAATAATGTATCCCTCCACTTATAGTAAGTCCTTGGATAAATACCAATATAGATAGTTAAAAATCATACAATTTAAAAAAAGTCCTAAATTACTTCTATATGCAAAAGTGATGTCCTCTAGAAGTTTACACTCCAAAATAGCCCTAGCATGACATTTTTAAAATATATTATTTTTTTTGTAAATTTCCTTCCTATTTCTTTCTAAGAAAAAATAATAAGAAATAAATTCATTCTTTTCCTCCTTACATCGAAAGGTATAATATCCTTATGTTATACGCATCTAGCCTGACTATCACTATCACCACTTGGGTTTAAAGGTGTGCTCTCTTTATAATGACATGTGCCATGATCCATAGCAATAAAGAGCTAAAACAATTTAAATGAACATCTTGTGTGAGATTTAAATTAAGAAAAATTAATAAGCCTCCTTTTCCTTCTTCCATTAAAGACATGAAATCTCCCTTATAATATGAAAACATCATAATTCTATCTCCTTTAGGATGGCACACAGTCTTCTTTGTACAAAAATAATGTTTGACTCTATGAAGAATTAAAAATGCCATTTTTAAGTCTAAGAGGAAATAGTTTTTCCACTACAAGTGGTTTGAATATCCACAAAATATATCAAATATATTTTGATAATAATATACCATAACCTAGAGTAGATGTAAATTATCCAAAAAAATCTAATATTTAGAGAAAAAAAATAGATAATTCCTTTTCCTATTTTTCTAAAGGTGCTTATGAATATTTTAGAACTAATTCATCCTAGAAGTCAAAATTAATATTGGAGTCTTTTAAAAAACGTTTTTTTTTACTTAACAATGATTCTTTATACCCACTCTAATATTATGTTGTATTTCATAGCTATTCCTAGTAATGACTAGAAGTAATCCATTTATTGAAATATTATGCAAAAAGTATAAATAAGGATGAAATAAAAATATAGATAATAGGTTCCTTTGAGCACCATAATCACTATATTATCCATAGATAAGAATCACAACACTTTGATATAATAAATGGAATGCTAGAGGGTATTTACACTAATAAAAATTGATAATACATAAACAAGTTAACTTAAGCTAATATAACAGGAGGGATTTAGGTTTATTACAAGTTATAAGAGAGGTTTAACCATAACATGGATAGCCTTACTCCATAGGGGTTATGTAATTAAAAATAATATAATAAATTAAATACAATATATGATGACTACTTCTAATCTTATACAAGATTACATCATATAATGTTAGCTTTGTCCATACATATGATTACACTTTTAGTATAAAGCACAAAGACAATATGTCTTAGCTTTTATCACATACACATAGTTCTTTATATAAGCATTTCTTAAGAATTGTGAGTATCAAGATTGCCAAAGGATCTTGGGACACCTTGATGATAACTTAGCAAATATTAGCTCAAGTAAAATTAGTGAAGTTATAGATATTGAACATAAAATATTAAAAAAATGAGAATGAAGAATAATGACAATGTGGAAGATTATGTTAAAAGTATAATTTAATTCATGGTCAATGCTAACATTGTATGATGTAATATCGGATAAGCTTAAGGGTATCTCATTGTACAACATATATAATTTATTGTAATATTTTATTATGTAATCCCTATAGCCCATAGTTAACCTTTTTATAGATAAACCTACCTTATAACATTAAATTTACCTTAAGCCCTCTTATTATGTTAGTCCAGCTTAAAGTTCATTTATGATTTGGTATTGGAATAAATACCCCTCATCACTCTTTTATTTGTTCATTGGAGTGTTTTTCTGCTTATCTATGGATGATATAGAGATTATTTATAGTGCTTGTAAGTGCCCACTATATTATTTTATCTTTCATTATTTCTTATGCTTTCTATATAAGATTCATGTGGATTTATTGATTTTGTTCATTTAGAGATAGGATTATGAATTTTAATAAGATGATAAAGCCAATATACAACAACTTCACTCAACTATGCAAAAATAATATTTGAAGTAGTTTGTGAGGAAGATCTTATATAAATTTTTCAAGGATTTTATTATTAAAATCCCTAGTGGAAGCTTATATCACGAGGATCTCTTATATGGTAGCAACTAATTGGATCAAGAGAAATATTCATCATGTTTTCCACTCTTCACATTCAATCCATTATGTTAGTTGATTATTTTTCATGGATAGTTCCAATGATGCCCTAAAGGGCAATTTCTATGGAAATTGGTGGATTGGATATTTGATTTTTTTTAAATCCCTAGAAAATAATCCACTTACTTCTTTAATTTGAACTTAGTTTTGTCACTAGCTCAACAAATATGAGAGGTAATCTACATAGTTTAAAAATATGAAGAATAAGAGTCTAACATTTGATAGATCACCTCCAATTTCCAAATGGACCATGGGTAGGATCTAATGCATGGTAAATACCTCTACATTGCTTGAAAATTTGAATTCTAGAAAAACATTGGATAGGATAAACCATGGAAGATATCGATGAGCTATTAGCTTTTTTTGATTACTTGTAAATTTTTAGAAAGTTGTAGTTTACCTCTTTTGGTCATTTTTTGTTTTGATGTCTAATTTTGCATCCAAATATTCTTGTTTTTTGCCTAGATAATTTACAAATTTTACGATCAATATCCTATCAAATATTCCTTTGCTTGATGATAAACCACACTAGGGTGAAAAAAAGGGGATGGTGAGTTTCAGTGGGTGCACATGATTTTTTTCTATTTGGTATTTTATTTTATGGTTATTTTATATTATAATATAATATCATGGTGTAATGGAAAGGGATACACCTTGACCATCAGTGGTTTTGAGTTCAAAGGTTGACGGGCATAATTTTATTTTTGTATAGCATGCATAGGTATAGTGGATTGTTATTTTTAATTTTACTTAGTGATCTCATATATCAATTCCATAAAATTGGTAAGGCAACCCAATCGTAGTTGGAAAAGATTCAAATCTCTAGGATTTTTTAGCCAAATAATTAACACTAGGTAATTATAGATCACATGCATGTCTATAGTGAAATGATAAATCATCTCAATTTAGAGTAAGAGATCCTCATTTAAAATTTATTGGCTATGCATTCCTTTTACTAATTGTATGTGTAGAGAGAAACAAAAAGCACCATGGTGATTTTTTAAATGTTCAACCCCAAAGGTGGAGTGGTAACTTGTTTTATTTGTAGGAAAGTGGTGCTAAGTGTGAGTCTCGAGGGATAATTTGTTTAATTCATGTTGGAAGGTTTTTTTTTAGATGATAAAATGGTAATTTTTCTTAACATTTTTCTCATAGTATTGTGATGATAAGTTCCATAATTGGCAAATAGACAATTGCAAGTTTAAAATCCATAGGATATTTTTGATAGTTGTAGTTTTATTTTTGTCTATTATGGATCACCTTTACTTAAAAAATAATCTATTAGAAATGGTTGTGGATGTTATGATTCCTTGATAGTATTTGGCATAGTGGTTGAGCTTCCTACTTGGATGTGTAAGATTTGGAGTTTAAAACCTTACCATAGTTATTTTTCATTTGTCATTTTTTGTATAGAGATAATTTTATTTTATAAGCAATAGCAATCCATCATTGAAGTCATGTTAGGTCAAAAACCTTACCATAGTTATTTTTCATTTGTCATTTTTTGTATAGAGATAATTTTATTTTATAAGCAATAGCAATCCATCATTGAAGTCATCTTAGGTCATTGTAGTGGTGAGGTTGAATGATTACTTAAGAGATAACACAAGTTTGATTTATGCACCATAGTGTTTGGTTGATAGTCAATGTAGTATCTAGATAGTCACTTGAAAGATAATTTTGCTATATATGGAGGAATCTCAAAAAAATGATTTTGATACATCTATACTTCCTAATTTAGTTATGCCCCATCAATAGATGAAGAAGAAATTGTATGCCCAATCACTATCCTAGTTAGCAACAATAATTATGATGGATAGGTGGAAATTATTTGTTATATTTTTGTGATACATGGTGCCTTTTTATTAGTCATAGGTATTTATTTAAAATTTTCAAATTTCAAATCTTGGTTCAATTTATTAGTTTATAGATCATATTAGTCTAGAGGCCACTAAAATTGTGTATTGAAGCATTTTGAGTCCACTCTTTGTTTTTGAAAAATAATTTGAAAAAACTTGTATTAAAACAAAGATCATTTACAAGTTGGTATGAGATTTTTCCTAGCCTTAGCCAAAGAGAACACATGTTTACAACAATAAAAGAAGATTTGCATTGGAGCCAAATATCTTAAACCATATTTCTACAATGACTGTTCACCTGTTTACAACTAAAAAAGAAGATCTACATTGAAGAACAAATCTCCTAAATAATATTTTTGGAATGGTTATCCAAAATAGCTAAGCACTGGATTTGCTCACCAACTTGCTTAATCATCTCATCCTCAATAGCCATGTCATTGTTCCACTGAACCCCTACCACCTTCTCAGTGCCCATATTAGCCAGGAAGTCTGCCACTTTATTTAGATATCTAGTCACATAAATTGGAATAACATCATCTAATTCCCTCCATAATTCTTTAATTTGAGTGACAAGAATCCTCAACCTCCATATTTTCAAAGCAAAGTTCCTCAGCAATCTAGAGCTTCAACCATTATTTGAGAATCTGATTCTAGGATTATCCTCCTGTAACTTTGTTTTACTACCCAATTAGAAGCATATTTGATAGCTAAGGCTTTTGCTTCATTGTTTTTAGCTCTTCCAAAGCCTTACAATTCCCAATAGAGCACTTTTCCAACATAATTCCGACAAACCACTCTAATTCTAGCTCTACCCAGATTACCTTTTGCTACTCCATCAGTATTAATTTTAATCCAACCTTTTGGAGGTAGTTTCCAACTAGCTCTGTCCTACCCCTCTTGCACTTCACTCCATTTCCCCAATAACAAACCAAGTTTCCTCTTTAGCATAGACTACCACAATTTATATGACTTTGCTCCAAATGACCTACCAAAATCCATCTAAATAAGAAAAAGTTTCTCTAAAAAATCTGGCATTTCTTTCCGACCACACTTACCACCAAATAAATTTTAATCCAAGATCCCAACCAATACAAAGAGCTTTAGATTTAAATCTACCCCTCTTCCATATTTCCCAAATATTAATCCGATTCAAATCACCATTAACTTGAATTTTATAATATAAAAACCATCTCTCCTAGATCTAGCGCATGAATGGGCACTCAAACATCAAGTTATTAGTTGTTTCCTCACTTTTGTAGCATAAAACACATTGAGATAGACCAATGACTCCCCTACATCTAAGATTATCAAAATTAAGAATTTCATTATGCATGAACTGCCAAGCAAAAAAGTTTACTTTCGGCCAACCCTTGGACTGCCAAATATTTTTCCAATCCTCAACCTTATATGTATGAGGAGGAGGCTCTGGAAGGATATTATCATATCCATCCTTCACTATGTAGAAACCAAGGCTCCCATAGCCACAAACTAATTCGTCCTCCTCATATCTACTTGTGAGAAATATTTCTGCCAAGATTTTAGTCATGATGGGTGTCAAATATGGAGGGATTGAAATTGGCCACTCATCCAACTTCTTAAACTGCTTAAACTTATAATCCTCCAGCTGACTAGTGTTGAAATAACTTTCAATTTGGACCCAACCCCTGGTTTCCATGGTTGTTTTTATTTATTGCAGTTCAAGAAATTCAATAATGATAGGTGGGTATTGATCCCATGAATCTGTCCAAAATTGTGCCTTCTCCCCTATCCCCACGTTCCAAAATAATATATCTTTTACTACATGAGATCCTAACTTGAGAGTCTGCCACACTAAGGATCCATTACCATCCAAAGAGAAATGACCCACCTCATTTGGGTTTACCTGTCCCAAATATTTACTAGTTAAGATTCTACTAAATAAATAAGTTGGTTGGGAAATCCACCTCCAGTAAAGCTTTCCATCCAAAGCTTTATTATTTAACTTTGATCTTCTCAATCCCAAACCTCCTTTAACCTTGGGTTGGCATACTTTCTCCCAACCTACTACGGCCCATTTCCTCTCTTCTTTTACTCCTTCCCATAAAAATTTTCTAGCCATCTTGTCCAACTCTTTCCATATGGTATGTGGGGCAGCAAGGATAGAAAACTTATAAATTGGCATGGCCTGAATGACTGACTGTAAAAAATTTAATCTACCCCCATAGCTTAACCATTTGTGAGACCAACGATTAATTATTTTCTTGATACAGTCCAAAATATTCCTCCATATATCTATTTTTAATTTTTTAAAATGCAAAGGGACCCCCAAGTTTACCACTGGGAGAGAAGCCCTTGTGAATCCCAAGATCTCTAAAATTTTGTCCTAAAGCCTTTGATCAAGATTGAAAAATACCACTTTGGATTTTTTATCATTGATGACTTGATTTGTAGCCCTAAGGTAGACATTAAGTGTATCTCTAATCATTTTTGCTTACTTGAAGATTGCCACTCCCACAAATCTTGTGTCATCCACAAATTGTAGGTGAATCAAAACTTCTTCACCCACCTTGATACCTATTAGTAAACCTTGTTATCTTCTCCTCAAGATGAGTCTACCCAATCCTTCAGACAATATAGAAAAATATAGGGGGAGCAAGGATCTCCTTGATGAAGGCCTCGAGTAGCTCCAAACGGTTGTGAGGGAAGACCCTTGATTAACACTGAGTATGTTGGTGTAGAAACACAACTCATTATCCATTATATCCAATCCTGAGAGAAACCAACAGCTACCATCATCTTTAACAAGAAGCTCCACTCCACCCTATCATAAGCCTTTGACATATCTAATTTTATGAACATTCCTCTATTACCAAATGTTTATATTGAATGGATTACCTCTTGAGCTAGAACCACACCATCTAAGATCTTCCTACCCTCTACAAAACCCCCTTGCTCCGAGGAGATAATACTATGTAGAAGAGGTTTTAGCCACTCAACCATTACCTTTGTGATTATTTTATATATGACATTGCATAAGGTAATAGGTCTATAATCTGAAATATGTACCCTATCCTCCCCTTTTGGAATTAAGGCAATGAAAGTATGATTTAATGCTTTAAGAATTATTTTACTACCTTTGGACTCCTCTATAAAAGCCATTACATCCTACTCCAAGTTGTCCTAGAAGGCCTAAAAAAACTAAATTGGAAATCCATCTGGACCTGGTGTTTTTCCGATGCTCATTCCAAAGACTACATTCTTCAGTTCCTCTCTATAAATGGGTTTAAGTAGGGCCTAATTTTCTTCTTCAGAGATAACAAAGGGTATTACAACAAGAACATCTTTTTGAGCCTCCTCATATTGCATCATACTTTCCTTAAATAGTTTAGAAAAATAATCCATTGAATGGAAATGCATACCTGGAATTGTATCAAAGGAGCATTTGTTCTCATCTTGAAGAGCTTCCATGTTTTTCATCTGTCTCCTAGCACAAGAAGTCCAATGGAAAAATTTGTTATTTTTATCACCTTCTAATAACCAAGTGTTTCTTGCTCTCTATTTCCAGTAGGTATCCTCTTGGATGTCAATGTCCTCAACTACTTTACGCAATGCATCATCCTCTTCTTTGAGTTGCTCTATAATTTTTCCTTCCCTAAAGTGTTTTTGAACCTCATCCCATCTAGACACCAATGAAGCTCTTTGGACCTGGAATTCTATCTTGTTAGCTTAGCTCCATTGTTTCAGTTGATCTTTGACATAATGAAGTTGCTTGTGGAATCTAAATATGTATGCCCCATATGTTGGGCGGCCTTCTTCCCACCACTATGGAATTTTCTTTTGAAGTTCCTATTTTTTTAACCAAAAGTTTTCAAATTTAAATCATTCGTGATGTTGCACTATCTTGATCCCTCCTTCCAACAAAATGGGAAAGTGATCTAAAACTAGACTCTCCAAAATCTGAAATTTTATATTCCATTTTACAAATGCCCCCTCTGAAACCAAAAAATGGTCTAACTTCACCTTCCTACTATGTGGATCCCTCCTATTATTAGTCCAAGTATAGTTGGTTCTAGGGCATTTAATATCCACCAATTTTAATACCTAGACTTGGGCAATCATAAGTCAATCCCCTGGGTCCAAAATTGGAGTTTCTCCTTCCTTATCTCTAGAGGATAATTTAGAATTAAAATCCCCAACAATAATCCAGTCTAACTCTTCCCTTGAGAATCTCATGTTATGCACAACTTTCCATTGATGCATCTAACCATCTAGGTTTTGAGCCCCATAAAAATTTATGATTAAAACATGTTCAGCTATGACATTGTTCCTAAAATGTGATGTGAGAATACCCCTCCAAGCTATATGTTCTATTGCAGTACATTCAAGAGAGTTCCAAAGAGTAAATATCCCCCTTGATACCCCTTGGGCAGCCACTTCCATATGACCATCACCCCTTCAAAGTTTATTTATTGTTTTACACATAAGATCCAATGACATTTTTGTCTCTTGGATAAGCAAAAAATATGTTTTACATTTTTTTGAGTATTTGAACAACAAATTTATGGGTTCTACTATTTAAATCCCTAACATTCCATGATTTTATAATCATTGGTTACCTTGAGAGCAGGGAAATTCTATTGGCCTCACTGATCCTCCAGTGATCAGTTTTTCTCCTTGAACTGCTATCAATTCCTTATTTTATTTTCTACCCACTCCTTGAGAGCCACTATTTTTTGTTTCTTTTCCACCTGAGTTATCCCTAGATTTGGCATTTCTCTATTATTTTCTTCTATGTCCATTATGAAATCCTTAATTATTTTTGCTCTTGGTTATGCACTATCAATGCCCCTGCACTCTCTAACTTCGGTAACTCACTATACTCAATTACTTGCTCTATGATGGGAAAATATGAAAGAGGAGCTTGAACATGGCTGTTATTATTTTCCTTATTCCCATCCACTCCTTCCATGAATTGTTCTTATTCTTGATCCATTAGTGTCTTAAATATGTCATACCTGTTGGAGGGCTTGAGTTGGGTTTACTCTTTACCATATTTTTTCTTTTTTCTTCTCCTTCTTTTGGGTTGTTCAAAACCATCTCCCTGTGCTTCTTTACCCTGAGAAATATTGGTTATTTCTTTATTGATTTTTGACTTACCCTCCTTAGGAGGATTTGAAATTCCTAGAGGAGCCTCCATTTTTATGTTCATATTATTTGGACAAGATCGGGCCAAATGCCCATATTTGTGGCAAACTCTGCATCTAAATGCGCCTCATAATCTAGTTGTTGAATCCAAGATAGTCCTAAAATTTCAAGTTCCACTTCTATCAGAAGAGGTTGGCTAAGATCCATTTACACACATAATCTTGCATAGATAGTTGTGTTTCCTTCCATTGTTTCTTTGGAAACACCCAAATATCTTCCAAGGGAATTTTCGATAATTTATAATACATGATCACTCCAAAATTCCATTGTAAGTGCATACAAATGGATCCAAACCGGGATAGCAGTGGGTTCTATTCGAGGATCAAATCCCACTCTCTAGGGTTGAACAAATAATCCTGTCGGACCATGATTCCTCTTTATTTATTTTAAATCCCTATTTCTATTGATAAGTGAAGAAAAACTAACAATAAAATATCCAATGCTAATAAACCACAAAGAATACTCACCAAGAGGCTCCCAATTTTTTCGGACCCAAGAATGTAAAAAATTTAGGGTAGGGAAAATACCCATGAATTTATAGATCAAATCATGATTGGCTCTATATAAAATTATTTCTTCGACCATCCTTTTCTTAGTGATAATCTTTGGCCTTGATTCTGACTATGGCAAGCATCCATTAACTCGTTGAGATGTTTATCTATTTCCAGCAGTCGTAAAGAGCATTTTTAATGCAATTTTTTGTGCTTCTTTAGTATTTTATGGAGATTTATCCTTTAACAAATCTACAAATGAATTATGTCTCTTTAGAAGAGGAACCGGAGGTGTCCCTATTGGGCCTTCCTTGGGCAGTAAGCTTATCCTCAAATCCATAGTTATTTTATCATATTTTGATAGAAAATTTGGTAAATGTGTACGGTATCTATAGAGCACATATGCAGAATCTATTTTAGTTTCTTAGAAGTTTAACTAAATAGAAGAATAGGTTTTTAAAGGTTAGTGTAAGGTATGCCTTGTTCCTCTATACCCCTTCTAACCATGGATAATTATTCAAAACTCTACCTTCTACTTGATAAATTGGTAATATTATTTTTTGAGATCATAGGATAGATCCTAGTCATTATATTGCATGCTGAAGATTTTATCATGTGAAGCTCAACAAATTGAATCAATGGTGTATTCATGGATTTATATTAAAGGAACAATTGATCTAATTTATGTACCATTCACAATGTTCAAAATTTCAATATTTTTCAAAATCATTCAAAAAAAAGTATTCACCACAATCATACACTAAAACTAAGATAATGCTAGTAGAATGTATCAATAAATGATATGAAGAAATAAATGGAGATGAGAAGAAGAAGTATAATGTGGGTGCTCATGGACACCTCAATATATCATATTCTATTCACATTTGTAATACAAATAGATCATCATTGAGGAATATTTATAGTGGTACCAAATTTTGAATGAGAGGATAACCTTAGGTTGACATAAAAATAACCTTGATTTTATCCTTAAAATAAAATAATAATAGATTACCGTTTTATGTGAGGTTATCCATTAAGGTGGATTAACCAATGCCACTAAGTGTGAAATATAAAAGTGCCTCATAGGCTTACATGACCATGTTTTTAAGCTTACATAAATCAAATTTTCCATAGTGTTACATAATCACATGCCCATAGGTTACATAATTAGGACCCATAAGCATGTCATCACACATTTAGCCTTGGCCTAAACAAGATCAAATTACACATATTTTAATACCCCATAATCTAAATTGAGGGGGCCAAAGAGAGAAGGAATTATATGTAACACATCCACCCTTTAATGTGTTCTATAATGGGCCTACAATGTTTATCCTTCGTCCTCATATTCATTATCATAAAGCTTATGTCTAACCTTAAAGAATTTTATCTCAATCTTCTTTAGTCTTGTAATGTAATTCTTAATGAATTATCTTTCCTTTTTGCAATACTCACAAATTTTTGAATTTTTTGAAACCTTATACTTTGCTTTAGGTATCTAAGCCTTAGATTCTATTGACTTTATGTCTTTTGGATGATATTGTTTATAAAAAAGAGCTCCATAATTCTTTATAACCACTTTATAATAGAATAGAATCTTGAAAAGACCTTCAAGAGAGATGGGTTCTAGCTCTTTGATAGTTATATCATTCACATAAAGGACCAATATATTTTTATGAAAATTATAAATATTGGAAGCAATAGATTTGACACACTTTGCATCAATCCTTATCTTACCTCTTGTCATAGGTAGATCATTTTTCATAGCTTTGAAGTGAGATATATAGTCTTTGACATTACTAGAATATAAAAATTTGAGATTGAAGAGCTCAACTTCTATTTTTCATTAGGTATAAGAAGAGGTTTTGAAAGGGTCCTCGAACATTTTACAAAAAGGGTTTTGAAAGGGTACCTGAACGTAGGATCTAGCAATAAAAAATCCAGTTAGAAACAAAGGTAAAACACAAGAAGGTTTAACCCACCCAAGAAAAAATGAGATCACAATTTAGACAAATTAAATCAAGCTTAGGTGGCTCCTACCCAACTTGAACAAAAAACAACCAAATTATAAGATTTGGATCATGTATCTGATATAAAATGATCCTACTTTTGAGAACCCAAAAACTAAGCTAACCTAGATCCTACGTTTCCAAAACAAACAAAATTCCTACTTTAACTTGTAGGATTTAAAAATAAAATTGAAATGAATCTTCCCACCAAAGCGAAAGAACTAACTTCTCTGATAATTAGGGATACTAACCAATGGATCTAACATTACAACAAAAAATTTTATTCGACCTCAATTTAAATTTAAATATAAAAATAAAAAGAGAACTTGATTTTGATAAATTTTGCTCAAACACCAAGAGTGCTCAAATTTGAATCATAGATAAAATTTAGGTCTCCCTAACCATAATAGGAATCCTAATTTTAGAAACTTTGACCTCCACCAATAGGTGCCTAGCAACCAACAAAAATAACTCCTACAACCAACACATAGGAAAACCCATTCATACAAGTGGATTGCACCTAAAGACTAGATCATACTTTTTTACTAATTTAAATTTTAAAATACCGCCCAACCTAGAAACCTTATTTTTTGAACCAAGCTAGACTCTACCTTCCAGTAGCAAACATGAAGGTTTAAACCCTAAACCAATAAATGATGTTCTAGAAATTCCCACCACACAGCCTTCTTCCTAGCATTGGAGAGAGGTCACAATCATACCCCACAACTTCTCAAAGAGAAATCCCTAGTAGACAGGAATAGAGCAAAGAACTATCAAGTTCCTAGCTAAATTTAGATCAAATTTTAATTTAAAATTTCCCCCTTCTTACACCAAAATTTTTGAAAAGCTACAACAAAAATAGGGGATAGACTGCTCCAATATAAACCAAAAGGTAAAAAATATATATCCAATCCATCAGGAACCCTGTAGTCGAAAACACTGACCTTTGGTAGAAAAAACACATCCTACAATAGGTATTCTAAAATAAAACCTTCCCACCAAAGATGGGAATGAGAGATATGCAACCAAGGGCACTCAGTAATGAATAAAAAAAAAAAAAAAACCACCCAAAATAGGAACCTAGGCAATAGACCACTGGATTCCTATCCAAAACATCAAGTTCAATGGGTGCTCAAATTTAAAATCAAAATCAAAACCTGGTCAAAACAAGAAATTTGATATTATAAGCACAAACCACCAACACCCAGCACAATAGACCAATATTGTAGGAGGAACTAAGAAATATCTAGTCAATATACAAAGAGGCTCACTCCCACAACACAATGAGATTGGAAAATCCACCTCATTTTGGGTTCTAAACCCACAAGCACACCAAAGGCAAAAAGTGGGTATTTAACTATCCCATCCTTCCACCCATTAAACCAACCAATTGTTACATTTCATCTAACAAACCAACCTACTATTGTGGTTCCTTCAGTATATCTAACCTCACACAAGCCTTCCAACTAGTAAAGGCTATACTTCCATGCTCCTTCAACCTAACCATCCTTCCATGCTCCTTCAACCTTCATAACCTTCCATGCTCCAAAATTCTACCTTCTTCTTGATAATTTGACAATATTCTTTTTTGAGATCATAGGATAGATCATAGTCACTATATTGCATGTTGAAGATTTTATCATGTGAAGCTCAACAACTTGAATCAATGGTGGATTCATAGCTTCATATTAAAGAGATGCTTGTTATAATTTATGTATCTTTCATAATGTTCAAAATTGAAATATTTTTCAAAATCATTCCAAAAAAATTTATTTACCACAATCATATGCTAAAAGTAAGATAATGTTATTAGAATATAGCAATAAATGATGTGAAGAAACAAATGGAGATGAAAATAAGTATAATTTGGGTGCTTGTGTATACCCCAATATATCATATTCCATTCACTTTTATAATACAAACAGATCACCATTGAGGGAAATTTATAGTGGTACCAAATTTTGAATGAGATGATAACCTTAGGCTGACATAAACATATCCTTGGTTTTATCCTTACAATAAAATAATAGAATATTACCATTTTATACGAGGTTATCCATTAAAGGTGGATTAACCAATACCACTAAGTGTGAAATATATAAGGGCCTCATAGGCTTACATGACCATGTTTTTAAGCTTACATAAATCAAGAATACCCATAGTGTTACATAATCACATATTGATAAGTTGCATAAACAGGACCTCTAAGCACCTCATCACACTTTTAGCCTTGTCCTAAACAAGATCAAATTACATAAATTTTAACACCCCCATAATATAAGTTGAGGGGGTCAAAGATAGAAGTAATTGGATGTAACACATCCTCCCTTTAATGTATTCTCTAATGGGTCTACAATGTTTATCCTTCATTCTCATCTTCATTATTAGAAAGCTTATGTTTAACCTTAAAGAATTTTATCTCAATCTTCTTCAGTATTGTAATATAATTCTTAATGAAGTGTCTTCCCTTTTTGTAATACTCACAAATGTTTGAATTATTTGAAACCTTATACTTCCTTTAGGTATCTAAGCCTTAGATTCCATTGACTTGAAGTATTTTGGATGAGATTTTTAATGAACTAGAGCTCCACAATTTTTCATTACCACTTTATAATGGAAGAGAAGATTGAAAAGACCTTCAAGATAGATGGGTTTTGGCTCTTTGATAGTTATAGCATTCACATAATGGACCAATATAATTTTATGAAAATTATAAATATTGGAAGCAATATATTTGACAAACTTTGTATTACTCCTTACCTTACCTCCTATCATAGGTAGATCATATTTCATATATTTCAAGTGAGATATAGTCTTTGGCATTACTAAACTATAAATTTTTGAGATTGGAGAGCTCAACTTCTATTTTTTCAGTAGGTATAAGAAAGGGTTTTGAAAGGTCCTTGAACCTTTTATAGAAGGAGTTTTGAAAGGGTCCCTAAATGTAAGATCTAGCAATAAATTATCCACAAAAAAACTAAGGCAAAACACAAGAAGGTCTAACCCACCTAAGGAAAATGAGATCAAAATTAAAAAAAAAATAAACCAAGCTCAGGGGGCTCCTACCCAACTTGAATCGAAAGCAACCAAAATTTAATATTTGGATCTATATCTCACATATATTGATCATGCATTCAAGAACTGAGAAACCAATATGAGCTATATCCTACAGATCCAAAATAAACAACATTCATACCTTAACTTGGAGGATTTAAAAATAAAATCTAAATAAATATTCCCACCCAAGACAAAGAACTAACTACCTCAAAAATTAGGGAAATTGATCGACGGATATAACATTACAACCAACAATGATATCTGACCTTAATTTAAATTTAAAAATAAAAATAAAATGTGCACTCAATTTTGAAATGTTTTTCTCAAAAACCAATAATGCTCGAATTTGAATCATAGATAAAAATTAGGCCTTCCTACCCATAACAAGAATTCTAATTCTAGTAACTTTGGCCTCCACCAACAAGTACCCAACAACCAACAATAAGAAATCCTACAACCGCCACATAGGAAAATCCATTCAAATAAGTGGATCCCACCCAAATATAGGCTCTCACTTTTTCAATTATTCAAAATTCAAAAATCTTGCCCAACCTAGAAACCCTATTTTTGGAACCAAGCTAGACTCTGCCTTTCATCAAGAGACACACAAGATCAAACCCCAAACTAATAAAATACCTATAATTTTCCACCACATAGCCTTCTTCCTAGAATTGGATAGAGGTCACAACCATACCCCATGACTTCTTGAGGATGAATTCGTAGTAGGCAAGAATAGACAAAAGCATTGTCAGGTTCCTACCTAAATTTAGATTAAATTCAAATTTAAATTTTTCTCTCCCCCCACCAAAAAAATTAAAATATTGTAACAAAACAAAGGGGTAGACTACTCCACTATGATTCAAAAGGTAAAAAAAAAAAAATTATCCAGTTCATCAAGAATGTTATATCCAAAAACATCAACCTTCAATAGAAAAAATACATCCTAGAGTAGGGATTTTAAAATAAAACCCTCCCATTGTAGATGGGAAGCAAATATATGGAACCAAGGGTGCTCAATCATAAATAAAAAAATTAAATAACTAGTTCGAAATAGGAACCCAGGAAAAAAACCATTGGATTCCTACCCAAAACATCGGGTTCAATGGGTGCTCAATTAAAATCAAAATCAAAAGCTACCCAAAACAAGAAACCTAATACTGGAAGTAGAAACAACACAACAGATAAATCTTGTGGTAGGAACTAAGAAATATCTGGTCAAGATGCAAAGAGGCTCACCCTCTGTGGCTCGTTGAATTTCTTTAGGTATTCTTGTGTTGCTTCAATATTTTATTTCTTAGTGATAGAAGGATACCAGAGTCTGTTTCTATCCTACCCTTGAGTTTTAGCCTCTTTTACTTGCATTGGCTTAAGCTATTCTTTCATAAGCTCTTGAATAGACTTTTTTTTTACTATGCTAGTTGAGGTGCTTCCTTTTTTGGTTGTTTTCTTTGCTAGGCTAGAATCATGAATAGATCTAGTGCTTTAAGATATACTTGTAATGGTTTATTTCCTGACCGTGTTAGTACTAAAATTGGCTCCTCTTCTTGCACCATTAGATTTTGATCTTCTTCCCATAGCATGTTTACCTAGCCTTTTGTGCTCTTTTTAATTTTTCAAGTGTAATCTTCTACATTTAATGTTGATGAATCATGCATGTACTTTCTCCATGTGTGTCATTGTAGGTTGCACACGAATAATCTACCTTTGAGGCAAATGTAGGACTTTTATCCTAATTATTATACACTATAGTGGGTTTTCCTTGAGAGTTGCTGGTAGAAGTTCCTTGATATTTTACCACACACAAATATCCTAGGCTAAAATTTTCTCTTTGCTTCTCTTCTTTTCATGGTAGTGATCTCATTAGTTAAATTTTTAATATTATCATGATATCATTCATACTAGTGGTTTGAGATTCAAGAGTTGGTAATGTAAGTATAGTGGGAGGTGTAGGTAATTTAGGAATTGGTAGTGTTGGGAATTTTGGTGTAGGTATCATAGCTATATTAGACAAATGAGTGATTATCATTGGTGTCTACTTCATAGGCTCTAGCTATAGGATTTCTAAAAAAATTGGCATGACATTCTTAGGGGCAGTCTGCCTATGTCTATCAGATTACTTTCTATAACTATAGTTGCTTGACATATTTTTGGAAATATCAACACATTAGATCATCAGATTATTAAACCTAGATCTATGCTAAAGAACCTTACGTAATAGTGCAATGCTTAGACATTTATTATCCTAGTTTTGTGTGGCACTCTTTTCCATGTTCTACTAAATATTATGTTGAAATCCATTACTACCTCTTGTGGATGCCTTTAAAAGGTGGTAAACTAGGTTAGAAAATAGAATGGATCTACTTGTTCATTAAATTTTTGCACCAATATATTGGCAAGCTATGCCCTTGAATTGGCGCAACCCTCCCAAAGAGTCTGATACCAATATAGTACTTTCCCTTTCAATAATATGATTAACAGACTTATCATCACATATTCATCATGAATGTTATGATTTATAGATAATGAGGGCATGTCTTGGAAATGCACATAAGTCATTTTAGTAATACCATCATACATTGGCAAAGCTTTAAGAGCTATAGAAGGAATGGAATTTTGGTTTGGCAGGTTAAGAGGTCTTGTATGATTCCAATTTGGAAGGTTTAGCAAAGGCTAATTTTGAGCCATTTGCTTGGATCTGGTTGAGTGAACTAAATTTGGAGATAGGGTTATGCGTTAGGGTTTGGCCCAAAAATACATTTATAAAAATTTTGTGAATCGGTTTTGAAATCCAGGTGAATAGTGTCCAAATGCATGTAGAAGGTTCACTATTATTAGGGGTAATGTTGGCAATTTAAACTTAAAATGGTCAAATTATTATAAAATTAAGGTGAGTCAACCCAAAAAATATTTGCACCCATAAATTTTTGGCTAATGGGCACTGGTCAAGGGTCCCAAATATTAGCCAATTCCAAATTTTAAAAATCCTAATTTTAGACAATTTGGTGATAAATAGCCACTATGCGTAACCCTAGTTGGAGATGCAAAATGAGTAGATCCTTGGCTTTTTGTAGGTCTTACAGAATATGATGATGTATAATATGATGTGGATCTATTTCTTCTGATTGCTAGAGGTGGTAATTCTACAAATAATACTAGTTCTTCTAGTTTTTAGTTGTTGCTTGGGTGAGCATAAGCTTACAAGAGAAATGGTGGTTGGGTTACTTTAAAATTCCATTTTTGTGAATTCACCAAGTGAACATATAGTCTCTGCAAATGAGATCAATACTATTCACAAAAATCATGAGTTCTTTAGATGTTTAAAATAGGATCTATGAAGTCATGTCCCACAAAGTATGTTAAAAAACTCTTGGTAGCATGGTGGGTAGAGTCTTTCTTCAAGCATTCCAAAACTCTTGGCACTTTAGATAGCTTCTAAGTGTCTAAATTTGATCTTATAATCATATGAATTCTACCTAATCAAGGTATTATGGTATTTGGGTCCTATTGGATGTGCCAAAAAACTCTTGGTCCAAAATCCACCTAAGTGGATGAGTTGTGCCATCAAGACCTCAGCTAAGATTAGATGCCTTAGAGATAGTGGTCTCTAAGTCAACCTCCAAAGAAGGTCAACTCCTTTGTGCCTAGCTAAATTAACTAAAATAGGATTTTAGACTAGAGTAAGAAATACAAAGGGTTAGAATACTGAGCTAAAATTGGTATGAATTTAGAAATATCAAGAGATATATTATAGAGAGTCTCACAATATAAACTAATAATAAACCATATAACAAACCAAATTACTTTAATTTTTCATTTAAATAGTTAATTATGAAAGACTCTTAGTGTTACTAAGTCATTCAAGAACTAGAATAGTAAATCCAAGGAGAAATCCAAAATGTGGAATTATATGTTCCTATATTTAACATAAATTCTAAACTATTCAATAAGACATACATATATGTTTTGAAAAAGAAGTGAGCAAGAGGCTAGATAGAAATCCAATATTCATTCCAAATGTGTATAGCCTTAATCAATATAATTATACCAATTGTAAATTCCAAAGAGCCAATTGTTAGAATGGCTTACATTCTAGTATATATATATTTATAATTACAATTGGTTATTTTGTCATCATAGCTTAGGGAGTGGATTTCAGGTTCGATAGGCTACTACAACACATAATTTCACCTTTAGTTAATTTTATTACAACCAAATTGGTATTATGGTATTGATGTGGTTTTCTCTTGTTCTATCCAAGGGAGTGGTGGCTATTGTGTCTTCAACTGGCACACTGGATCTTCTAATAAGTTTGTTCTACTTTAGTTATTCCACTACTTTCTTAGTTGTATTAATACAAATGTCATTCAAAATAGCTTGAGATTTTTGGGATATTTTGACACCACACTCACTTATCAGGAGCACATTTGTGTATTTTAGTGCATGCTTTAGGCTTTTCTTTCTATTTAATATCCCTTTAAATTATACCTCTTACTTTGCTAGGTGTTAACTATTTTATTTATCCTTACTAGATATTTGTATGCCCCATGATGATATCAACATTCAAAATATCTAGCGCTCCTTTGATTCTTTAGCTTGGTGAAGTCCTTTGTTAGACATAGGATGCAATCCATCCCTTAGAAATGTTTACTTCATTTTTTTTTGTGCTAGAATTTTATGATACACTTGTCAACGTAAGCACTTAAAACCATATGGTATTGTATTTTTATTGTAATTGATAGACTTTGCTATTATGTTAGGTATCATATTTTCATACCTAGCCAAAATTATTATTTTAAGGTGTTGGATACCTTTTCATGTTATGTCAAACTTTTTATACTACCTTGCTAACCTCATCATTATTGTTTGACCAGTTCATTGCATCCTTTTACCTTTTGTCTTAATGTCAAATGCTATATATTTATATCCCTTCTGCTAACATCAACACTCAAAATCATTTGGCCAACTTCCTTCACTTCGTCAAAATTCTAGTTTGTTCTTCCTTGCCTTTAGTCATCAGGTGTCAGATATTTTTATACTTGTTGATATCATCACCTTAGAGTTTTTGGTAGTATTCTTACACTTAGAAAAATTTCACCTATTTTTATTTTCCTTGTCTTTCTCTAATCCGGTAATTGTCCTAGGTGTCTGGAAGTGTACCTTAGAAAAAATTTTGAGGTATTCTATTAACAAAATCTATATCCCTCTCAAGAGATGGATGTGGGTGAAGAATTCTACCTACAACTCCAATAAATCAAATCTAGGTTCCATAAAATATAAAAGCATCCTAAAGCTCCATTCGATTCTCTAGCTATATAGTTTACCTTTTTCCATATACTATTCTTAACTGTTAAAATATTCTTGTTGTCAATATTAGTATCTTGTAGAAGAAGAATGTATGGGTAAATATCCTTCCTAAGATTTTTAATTACCCACTATATAGAAGGGGTATCCATACCCCTTACATTCAAATATAAGATCTCCATTTCTTACTCTGAGTGGAGGGCTTTCCTCCACTCAAATATAAAATGCTTTATGTCTCATTTTCTATATCCTTAGCAATTTCTTTACTTTTAAATTTAGCTAATTTAGGTCTTCCTACTCTAGTATCACTTCCTACATCTATTGTTTTTCTTTAGTTTCTAGTGGTATTCATAGAAATGATTTTCTCTTTTTTGTTCCCTAGAGGTTTAAAATAAGACTGTGTCAAGGAAATATGAAGAACATTAAAATAACAATTGAAAGTCTCTTTAGAGTTAAACAATGTGTTTATACCTTGTTTTGATTTATTTAGACCCTAAAAAGGAGTGGCTTCCATTTGTCGATTTCATCCTATATTAACTTTCTTCTGAATTAATATCTTCTTAGACTTTTCCACACAATTAAACTTATCTTCCTATTAAAGGATTTCTTGTTTTTGGTTTTGCTCCTAGGCTTTAGTTTCTACTAGACCATCATGTTGAAAATTTGTTTCTTTCTCCACATTTGGTTCATTCTTTATTTTTGGTGATATTATTTCTTCCTCCCACTTCTTATCTAGAGAATTTTTTTTAGTAACTTCCATATAAGGGGTTTTTATTATGCCTACCCCATCCTTCTTATCTTTCTCTTTGTCCACATTTTCTTTTTTCTATAAACTTTATTCAAGGGTTTCTTTGAAGGATAATTTTTAGTTGATTTTCTACATTTATTGCACACTCTGCACAGATTTGATAAATTGTCATTTTCAATGTATTGCTTCCATAACCTAAATTTAGACATAAGCATTACAAACATCAATAAATAATTTCCCATGTCGACATTGGCATAGAATCTAGAAAAAATTAACCTAGTTTAAACTTTAGTTGTTGAGTTGAAAGCTAAAATTTGACCTATTAATTTTGTAATTCCTACAATTATATATTCATCCTGGAATTCTATAGGTAATCCTAGAAGTCTTACCTAAACTATGATGAGATTTATGTTTTTTATTTCTATATTATAACTAGGTTTTCACCTTCTTTAAAAAATATTCATTATCTTAAAAATATAGGGTCCTTTCAACAATGTTTTAATATAGCCCTCATACTTGGATAAAGTGATGAGGACAAAACCTTTAGGGAGGGTTGCTATCCCCATGTTTCCTTGTGTATAAACCCAAAATATGTCAATTTTATAACCCTTAAAGTCATTTTGACTAATTTTGAAAATCCCTAATTACTCCTCAAAATCCCAAAAATTCTAAATGACTTTCCCAAATTTTCTAATTGATTCCCAAAACTCTCCAACCCCACCTTGCAACCTTACAAAAATTAAATTCTCCCTTTCTAGCCCCATCTCTCCCACTAAACACCCTCCTACACTAAACCCCTAGTCACCATGTGACTTTCCATCTCCCCTAACCTAGGTGCACAAATACCTTGATGTGTGCACATCCCTCCTCCTAGCTTCTCCCTTTGACCCTAAAATAGGTCCATATCACCATATATTTACACATTTCCATGCATGCTCATCACTTCCTATGCCTATTTATGACTTTTGGGAAGGGTGAGTATCCTCCATAGCTAAGTGCATTTATGTGGTATGATGTGCACATGCCACTTGGGTGGGTGAGGACTCTCCCCACCCAAGGTCATTAATAGGGGAAGGTGCACATTCTCCTAAATGAAAATCTCTAGATTTTCCATGTCCCCTCACCCTTGACACATGGCAACCACATCATGCCATGTCACTTCCAAGTCACTACCCTCTCACCCTTGCAAAAGCCTATAAATACCCCCCTCCTTTCCTTCATTTGCAAGAACATTAGAAAAACAAGATAAAACTCTACCAAAAGTTATACTCAGTCCCCTTTATGTATGCTTCATCTTCCTTTGCAATCCACCCTCTTGTACATCACTAATCAACCATGAATATAAATGTGATCTTCACCATGCACATATCTCATTTTTAAATATGCTTATAAACGGAGTATCAAACCTACACTAGATTGCTACCAAAGACCAATTACATCCTATTGGATATCCATAACAAGTTTTAATTAGATTTGAATAGCAAAAGCCTCAATCATAAACACCTTGACTATTTGTAGTCATTATCATCAAACCCTAGATGGTCCATAGAGGAGATCACCAACCCCTTGACGGTTATATTCCAGAGTCTCAATCAGCAACAACCTCAACAAAAAATAGAATGGTAAGTCAAGTAAGGTATGTTTATAATTTTTTATGACATTTTGAGATTATGTTTTCATCTTAAGCAAGATTTGTCAAGTTTTATTGTTTGCATCTTTTATAAATTTTGGGCCTAACCAAGGTAGGCCCACTTGATGCTATTAACCTCTTGTTGTGGGTTGTGTGTAGGTACCTTGGAGGAGCATTCAGTCTAGGGTGGTCAAGCAACCGAGGCTTCAAAACCCACCCAACCCTTGAGGTGGTATAGAAGACTTTTGTAGCACCATTATTGTTATTATACTTTGTAAGAGGGACATTCTCCACTTTGGAGACCCTATTATAAACCTCCAAAAGGGCCATTTGTAAAAGGATAAAATTTTCAATATCTTCTTATTAATCAATAAAATGGTACATCTTCTATCCCACACCTTGAGTTTTCCATTTCTTTTTTCCCACTTTCTTATAGAGTCTATATCTATGAAAGTTTCTATAAATTTTTCAACTAGAATATTAGACCTATAAGAAGACTTTTCATGACCCTATAAAGAACCTACAAATTAAAATCCCTATCTCCATCAAAAGGAAATATATAATATCTTTCTACAAAAACTGGATCTTTCTATTTGAGCTTATCAACTCAACTAATAAGAAATTTACTCTTTTCATGGAATGTTCTTGGATCAAACTACCAAGTTATTCCACCTTCAACATCCTCTTCACTATCCAATGGATAAAATTGTAAAGGTCCTATACCATCTGCATAATTCTTTACCCCCACCACTTCTCAACCCACATCCATCTCCAAAATATTATTGTTTAATTGATATGACTTTCTCACTACATAAGTTGGGAAGGTTAACATATTGATAATTATCAGAATAAATCTATCATGGCATTCATGATTTTAAGGAAAAAAACACAATAATTTATATTTTTTTATTATTATGTGAAATGGAATCCAGTCCAGGGAGCATTGGAATCTTCTCCTCCATATGGATTCCTTGGCACCATGTTTCTAAAGTAGATTTAATTTGTTTTGCTATTGATTTTATTTGGACTTAATTTATATACACTTGAACCATTAGTTATAAATGTACCTCTTTTTCCTTTTATTAAAGAATGGCATGCTACTTCAATAAGTAGGGTTATCCTTCTATAATATCAATAATTGTGCTAGATTTACTATACAGACATGATATGGAAATGTATTTGCATTATGGTTGTGGCTTTGAGACCTCCTCCATAGTTTTTATTTGCATTTAGAAATGAACAATTGAATCAAGAAACATGATGAGTTGGATTATTTGTTCCCAACATGGATTTGCATTTAATTGGCTAAAGTATGATTGTGTTAGTATTTGTAGAGAGGGGGTTTATATTTAGAACCTTCTATTCTCCATTTTGGTTAGCATGTATGTGTTTTTTTAGAAGTGGGTAATATATACCAACAACACTAGTGTTTAACACCAAGCCTTACATCATCTAGTCACTATGAAGAGGTTTTATTAGCAATTTTAATGGATGGTCCTAAGCTCAAGCCTTGCACCCTATAGTAGCATAATGATTCTTGTACATTATTTGTTTTATGTTAGGTGTCATCCCCCATCGATCTAGTGGGAGGCCATCATTGTTGATTTATGGGATTGTTGGCCTTAGCTACCTTAGTTGGCTCAAGGTACAACCTACACAACATATCTAGGTTGAAATCTTAAGGCCCCCTTATGATTTTCTATTTTAGTTTGATAGTAACTTGGTTGACATGGCATCCAATGTGGAGTCCAACTAGACTAAAATAGTATATATTACTATGGTCATCCAACCAAATTATGCAAAGTAGAAAATTATTATTTTCTTTCTTTTCATAGTGGTAAATAGGTATTAACAATGTGGTTGGCCCACTCTTATCATTTTTTTATAAGTTTTACCTTCTAATTCATTGGTTGTGGTTATTTTTAATCATATTTATATTCATTTTCTTGGAGGTAAAGGCCATAACTTATACCTACGAATGTGTTCTAGGTCTTTTTCCAATCACATGGTTTTTCCAAGCTCTTCATATTGGTCTATTATTTTAAGTATTTTTTATAGTGTAACGGGAATTTATAGCATAGATTCTCTTCACTTTATATGCTAATGCCATCGTGCTTAAAATTCACTTTATGTTTTCCTAGGTAAGCCTTCATGTACCTCCCTAGTCTTTATGATGCTAACAGTGGGTGCACTCCTAATGACTACATTAGAAATAACAAGTGCTAGCAAGTTGAGAGGACTCTTCTACATCAAAGGGTATTCTCAACCACTATTTTAGCTAGCTCCACCTCATATGATAATCTAATATATGTTATTAGCCATATGTATAAAATAATTTGTTGATGTGGTGAGCATTATTTGAATAAAATGTATAATATTTTTAAGGGAAATATTGACTTGGAGCTATTATGCACTTTTGACATACACAACTTTTTGATATATTTAGAAATTTTGGAGCTAAAAGTTTTCTCATGAAGCACACCAAAGGAGCACTTCTACTCTTGTTCGTTATTAATGTGAATCTTACGCTCTGGTATGACCAAGGTGATGCTACATCATCAATTTTATTATAGCCATATTTTGGTAGCATTCAATGATATCAAACAAAGGCTATTACTCATTTTTCATTTTAATCCTTTATGGACCCTAGGCATTACACCTATTCTAATTGAATGCATTGACCATCACACTTATCATCTCGTTATAGAAGAAGCTAGATGTCATAGAGATTGAAATTTAATACCATCACGGATTATCAATGTTAAATTTTGATGGGTTGATAAGATGTCAAAAGATATCTAAAGTTTAGAATTGTTGACACATTTTGTAAACTGGTAACCTTTCCTTGCTTTTTTGGCACCCAATTCTTGGCACTTAATTTTTGTTAACCTATACTTTTCTAGCATTTTTTCTTTGCCACATCCACATTTTTTGAAGCTAGTAGTAGTTTGGCTGAGATATTTTTGAACCTCACGATCCAAAGGTATCTTGCATGGTGAAGGTAAATTGCTCAAATTGGTCGTTGCTTCATTTTGCATAAATTGTGCCTTTTATGATTGCACATTAAAGAAGGTTAAAATATATATTATTTTACCCTTCTCCTAATAAAGGCATTACTATTATGATGTGCATCAATTTACTCATGCATAGTTTAAAACCATTACTGGTAAAATTACCAAATAATCTTTGTGTGCATGCAAATTGTGCTAAACATTAAACTTAAATTTACTTTACATTTTAAAATTGTATTATTTCTTTAATACCAGTATGAAAGATGACTAATATTCGCAAATATGTGTATTGTCTCCTCTTTCCTCTCACAACTAGCATTTTTACTTTTTACCACAACAATTAGATAGTCCATCACTGGATAGATAAGTCCCCATGGAACCCACTTGCATGTGGAATTACCATTATTGAAAAGTAATGTATTCTAACTCTAAGAGAGGAATCTCCATGTGTGTCATTGTCTAGCATGTTAATTATGAATAATGTGATCACTCAAGCTCTTTGATGATATCTCTATCCTATATTTCTACAATTACTTTGACCTTGACGTAGCAGTCATTGGCCATGGTGGATAGCATGGGACCATATAACTGAACTGGTATGAGAATGTATTAATACTTCTCTCACCAATTTATTCTATAAAAAATATTTTCTTCTCCATCCTATTGGTCAACTATGCTAGACTATGCTAACCTCACTTTGACCAACTATGTATCCTTTTGGTACACCCATAAAATTTATTTTAGCACCTTCTTCTTTGTTCATGTTGACCAATAGTAGCTTCTTTAGGTATTTTTTTCTTGACATCCATCATAGTCATTTTGCTAGGCAACAACTATTTTGAAGATAACCTTCATTTAGAACCATGGCCCTTGCTTTGATTCCATCCACCTTTCATTTTTAGGTTATTATTTGGATTATACTTTTGATCATGGGAATCAACTGGGTACTCCAACCTTAGAGTTGTCATTATATTTTGGTTTATCTCTCTCAGTGGATTTCTTACAATGCTTCCACTACCTCTTAATCCTATCTTTAATAGAACGACTCACCAAACTTGTCTAGGCAGTACCACATTTTGAAAGCATTGAAATTCAATGCTTTTGTATTTAGGAGGAATGATGGTGATTAGTAGCATAGGATAAATATCATATGTTCTCTTGTTTAAATATTCTAACATTTACGAAGCTTATATGTTATTGTTTATATTCCTCCATGTAAAACATGCTTATAATAAGCTTCCTAGTGGTTAGCCTTGGTTAGAAATTTGTTAGATGGTTAATTATTGTTAGGTGGTTGTTAGTTATCCCTCTTTTGCATTCTATGCGAGCTTAAGTAAATTCCAAATTAAAATCTACATGATATTCAACTTGATGTTATTTTGGAAAATCACATTCCTATTTAAGTTTCTATGTTTGATGTAGAAATTAATAAAAAGTTTTCATCTTTTTTCTCCCACATCATAGTGTTAAAGATGAATTCGTGTGATATAAGATCCTTTGACAATATTACTTACCTTAATGGAAAACATAATAACACTTGATCAAGACAAATGAATAATTTATTAAGAAATAAGATTCTATGGTGCACTTTTAAGGAAGAAACAATCAATACCTCAATAAAAAAAATATTTAGCTCATAATAAAGAGGCCCTAAGTTTATTTTTTATACTAAACTCAATTTGAAATACATATCCATATTAGAGAATAGGTTGATCCCACCAAGGTATAAAACAAGCCAAAATATATATATATATATATTTGAAAAAGTTATTCACACAAGTGATAGATGAGAGATGAAATTCTCTTCACTAGAGATCTCAAATTTTGATAATATTAGGGCCTATATTTCAATCTTATTTTATAGACAAATATTGCAAACAAAAGGATGATGCAGAATTTGTCGAAATTGTTCATAACACTTATGATCTATTTTTGTTCTTATTCGAAAGAATATGCTCCTTGATCACTTGATGGTCTATTCTTATTCATTTTCAGTTCCTAAGTTTCTAGAAAGAATCATGTTATTATTTCTACGGTATAACCATTTATGAGGTGCTTGGCATTGCTTGGGAGAGAGATGCCTCTAACTAACCCAACATTGGCATGACAAATCCAACCTGTCCAAGATGTGGGCTCTAGGCTTCGGAGTTCCTGAAATAAGAATAATTGGTGGTTAGGACCGTATTATATTACATTTTATGTGACGTGAAAGAAGGGTAAGTTCTAGAGTACAAGCACAAAATTCATGAAACGAAGAATATCACATATCTGCTGTGAAATATACAGCAATTTGCTTCGTGGTGACCATCCTTTTCTCCACGTCTTCTCCTGAAGAGGATGGACGAGTAATATTCATCCAAAAGGACATTGTCGATTACAATATCTTTCATAGGATGAAGAAACACTTTATGTTGTAAGAGACTCTTTTCTTCTCCTTTAGATAGGGATGAAGTTAATTCGTCGATAGTAACGATTATATTATTTAATTAAGTTAATCATAGACATTTTCCACGTTTTTGGCTGTATCAAGATAAGCACATAAAGATGTTTATAGAAAAATGTTTGGCCTGAATAGTACTAAATTAGTTTCTTCTTTAATAATGTAGAACCTTAAAAGATTAGTAATATCTATTGTATACCATTAACTTTTCTAACATTTGAGGCCGAAACTACAGCCATGTAACAAGCGTAATCTGGTGTAAAGGCGAGGCTATAGTTATTCCATAGTTTGTTGTTGGAAGGATGAAGATGTGGTTGTTACAAGGCAATCTGCTAAGATGACTTTTCTACAAAAACGGTTTAGCTGGTTTTATAGTTGTATCTCTATGTTATCATATTTGAAGTGCTATGTTTAGTAGAAAATAGTAAATGTAATCCATTCGAATATATATATACCAAAGTTAAGAATAATTATTGATTATTATTTTTATAGTTTTATATTTACGTTATAAAAAAATTGAAGTGTTATCTTGTGTAAAAAATTTAAATGTAATCTATTTTAAGGGATATATGTATAATAATAATTATAATAATTTATTATTTTTATTTAAATTTATATTTTTAAAACAAAAATTATACGATGAGTAATTAGTAATAAATTGAAGAAAATTAACTTTTTAAATGTATTTAAAAAATAAAACATAAATGTTAATAAAAATTGTTACTCTTTTAACATGAAGGTCTTGATGGAGTGGTGATGGGGAAAGCACTAGAAGTCACAAGGTGAAGGTGAAAGGTTCAAACTTCTTTGTTTTGGGCTATCATGTGCATGCTTAGTTATCAAGTTCGAGTTCGTATTCGAGTTCGACATTCTTGAAGTTCGAAAAAAGTTTGACATGTTTAAAAATTCGAAATAAAATTCGATATAAAATTTGATTATTATAAATACACACTTTTTTAAAATAATTTTATTTTTTATTTTTATATAAAATTTAAAAATCAAATATACAAAATTATAATAATTGATATACAAATATATACTTTAAACTAACATTTTTTTTCACTATGCCCAAGCTCATGATTTGGAGGGTTAGCCCACGTTTTCTCCCAAGACCAAAAGCTTAACTAGACATACATTATGTATTTGATTTTATTACCAGGGCATTTTGGAAACCTAAACCTCTAGCCGACAACACCTCTAGAGTTCAGGTGCAAAAATAGTATCCAAGACATACTCATTCCTTATTTTTTATGAGATTTACATTAACCCTTTCATGTTTGCAGTTGAATACTAAGCGGCTACAAGCAAACCTCATCAACTAAAAAAATCATTTATAATTTAAGTTTTTTTAATTCTGAAGGGAATTAAATCAAATGCCAAATTAAGTCAATGAACCATTTGCAGAAATAAATAAATTAAAAAATAAATAGCATAGAATTTGGAATCAATATTTCATATTTTTTTCATTTGTTTTTCTATCGAATTTAGGGTTTATTCGTTGAATTTATTCGTTAGAGTTTTGAATTCGACAAATTTGATAACTAAGTATGTATGTGTAACATATTTCATATAAAATAATAATTAAAAAAATAAGCATTATATGAAACATGGAAATATTTACAAATTTTAATATCCATCATTTAACTTTAACGTGGGTCATTAAGAGATAATATTGTTAAACATCCCAATTTAATAGAAGCTCTACGTGTTAATACCCTTCCGCCATAGAATCATCCCAATTTAATAGAAGCTCTACATGTTAATACCCTTGAGCCATAGAATCATCCCTATTTAATAGAAGCTCTACATGTTAATACCCTTGTGCCATAGAATCGAAGTAACATCTAACATGATATTTATAAAAAATATCTCCATGTTAAACTACAAAAGCCTCACACACCTACTTAAATTAGTTGTTAGAATGAATTTACTTGATGTATCTAAATAACAATACACTTGGTTTATTCATGCTCAACTAGACTATGAACCAAGAGAACTATAATTATCACAATATAGAGTATTAGATTAGAACTTTTTGAGAACTAAGAAACATTCCCAACCATTCAAGATATTTGTCTATTGATATGACAATAATATAGTTTAAATTTATAAAATACAATTCCATATTTTATTATTTCTTAAAAATAAAAATAAAAACATGTTTAGAACTATCAAGAAGAGATGCCCAAAGGAGATTTTGTATCATCTAAATTATCAATCCAACAATCAATAGTTAGTAGATCCCCAAAAAATAATGGAAATTGCCCTATAACATAATGCATACCAATGTGAGGAGTGCTTCTAATATAGAACAAGTTTTGTTTTGAAGCATATTAGTTGTTGGTAGGAAATATTTTACATATGTCTATAAAAAAGACTAAAAATAAAAGCAATATCTAAACAATGTTCTTGGTAAGATAAAGAAGATTATCTATCAAAGATAGAAAAATAGATATTATAGAACATAAGATAAAGAAATAAGAATTATCCTTAAGCTTCACTTGTAATGGAAATGAGATATAACATGGCTTACAATCCTCCATCCTAAGTTATTATAGAAGATCTAAAATATACTAATATCAATAAAAAATCTTTAAAGAATCCCAAATTATATTAATGCATAGAAAATAGTGCACTAGGCCAAACTCTATCTCAAACAAATTTTAAAATCATAACTCTAGGTACTAAATTATCAAATAAAAAACCAAATATCATTAACATAAAGTACATAACAAAATTTTAACCATCGTGATATATGATGTGATCATCATGAGCTACGTCTCTATTATAAAAGCTTAAAAATGATAAAAACATGTGGATATTCTCATAAAATTCTTGAGGTTCCTAATTAAGTCCATACCAGAAGTTCCTAATAGATAAGTTAATGATATAGGTTTATCTTGAATAAAATTTAACAATTCTTACATATAAATCTCCTATTGAAGGTTTCCATCAAAAAAAATTAGTATTGAAGTCTAATTTCAATACATTTTTAACCATGATAAGATAGAAGTAGAAAGAAACCTTTAAATGAAGATCGTATGACCAACAAAATAAAAGTCTCATTATAACAAACCTTTTATTATTTTAAAAATAGTTTATTAAGAACATGAGCCTTATGCATCTTAATAGAGATCATATCGGGGGAAGGTTTATACACCATGCTTTGGCAACCAGAGTATGGTTGGATAACCATATATTGGATAGACAATATCTATTTTATATGGCCTATAACCTCGTAGATGTTAAAAACTACTATAGTCTTTTTAACTAGATAGTCAACATCAATCTCAATGTTGTATTCCATAAATTATTTATTAATTTGCATAAAATATTCAACATGCATCCACAAATAAATTAATTTCTCATAATAAAATAGAGATTTATTATACCCTTGAGGTAGGGCAACACCATACAATGTTCCTTTTGGAAGCAAGCCACTCCACAAGATCTCTAGCTCCATGAGCCAATACTTCTCCAAGAATACATCATATATTGTATCTCCCTTTTACAATGTGGTACATCTCTCTTTATACAAGAGTGTGATGCTTCACCTTCCATGAGTTACAAGATCACCCATGTGGTAGTTCACCTTACAAGGTGCATAATAATATGATGATATTCCTTACAATTACATATGATAATATTCTTTGTGGTTACATATGACAATATTCTCCCAATGGTTACATATATGATTCTATGACATACATATTTCTAATTTGACATGTGGCCTTTCTTACTCAATAATTAATTTATGGCTCATCCATTTTATAATACAATATTAAATTGTTAAGTACCTATTGTGGGTACCTAACGTTCCATCCCCCTTCCAAAATATTTTATCCTCAAAATATTAGAAGAGGCTACATAATGTGATCTTATGAGCCATGCTGAGTATTGGTATCAATCTCGATCATCCATCCATTCCAATGAAACTATGATTGGTGATGGTCTTCGTTGATGCCAATGCCATGTGTTCAAAGCATAAATTTTATCTTTTTTCATCCATACCTACTTGTATTTATGACTTGTAGCATATACAAATCTTTAGATTATTTGGTTGCTTGTATGTCCCTCATTGTTCTTATGCTACCTCAAGCCCTGTCTCCATGATTGTTTCCTCTCATGGTGGTGTGAATGGTGATATATAAAATGTTTATTTTTGAATATTTGGTTCCTTTTATATATCACCATCCACACCACCATGAGGTAACAATCATGGAGATAGGGCTTGAGGTAACTTAAGAACAATGAGGGATATACAAGGAACCAAAGGAACTAAAACTTTGGATATACTACAAGTTATAAATACAAGTAGGTATGGATGAAAAAAGATGAAATTTATGCTTTTAACACATGGCATTGGCATAAACGAAGACCACCAACAATCATAGTTCTACTTGTTTGGATGGATGATCAATATTGGTACCATTATTCAGCATGGCTCATAAGATCATATCATTTAGCCTCTTCTAATATTTTGAGGATGAAATATTTTATAAGGGGGATGGAATGTTAGGTACCCAAGATAGGTACTTAATATTTAATAATTTAATATTGTATTATATAATGGTATGAGCCATAAATTAATTATTGAGTAAGGAAAACCACATATCAAATTAGAAATAGGTATGTCATAGAATCATATATGTAACCATTGGGGGAATATTCTCATATGTAACCACAAGGAATATTATCAAATAATTATGCACTTTGTAACTCATGGAAGGTGAATCACCACATGGGTGATCTTGTAACTCGTGGAAGGTGAACCATCACACTCTTGTATAGAGAGATATGTACCCCTATTGTAAAAGTATCTATGATGTATTCTTGGAGAATTCTTGGCTCATGAAGCTAAAGATCTTGTGGAGTGTCTTCCTTCCAAAAGGAACATTGTATGGTGTTGCCTTACCTCAAGGGTATAATCAATATCTATTTTATTATGAGCAATTTATTATGCAATTTATTTGTTGATGCATATTGAATATTTCTTCATATTTTGAATTATTTATGGTTATGAGAAGAGAGGTTCACAATATTTGGTATTAGAGCAGTGATTTTGGCAAAGTGAATGAATAACACAAGATTGTATTGAGAGGGAGGGGTGAATAGTATAAAACCACCTTTTACTTTTCTTTCCCAAACAATAATATCCAGTATTATCAATGGTAATATCAATAGCAGTAACCAAAGTAATGCACAAATCATCACACACAATAGAGACACCAATTTAACATGGTTCACCCAATATGGGCTACTCCATGAAGAAAATATTTCACTAAAAAAATTTCAACAAATATCTTGGGAATCATTCCCTATTACAATGTTTATGGACCTCTGTCCAAAGGAGACACCAATATCCTAATCTAGTTTATGGGCACAAATCCACAGGAGACACCAATCCCCTCTTCTGGTTTGTGGATCTCTATCCACAGGAGAACTCCTCCTCTGCTTTGGTTGGTGATCCTCTAGAACACTATTGCATCCACTACTCTATTTTTTGAATCTCTCTCCACGGAATACCTCTATCCTCACTTAGAAAACTTATCCTAACTACCCTAGCTTATGGAACTCCTTCCACTAGAGACTACTGATCTTTGCTCTATCACCTCCAATGCTTACTCTCAGCTCTATCTCAAATCTGAACTAAACTTAGTCCTTGGATCTATCACAAATCTACTCAATATCTATCTCAAATCTACACTAAACACAATCCTTCACTCTAGCACAAATCTACTCAATATCTATCTCAAATCTATTCTCAAATTTACACCAAACTCTATCCTCAAATATTTCCTCAAGCCTTAACACAAAGCTTAATTCAATCACTAATCAAATATTCTAGATCTACCTCAAATATTAACTCAATATTTGAACAAATCAATCAAATATGCTCTCAAGTCTTCTCAAATATTTATCTCAAATATGTCCACAATTCCTCACTAGAACTTGTCCAATCTGCTCTCAAGTCTTCTCTAAGACTTACCTCAAATTTGCCCAACAAGTCCTCACTAGAACTTATCCAATATGCTCAACAAGTCTTCATCAATACTTACCTCAAATATTCTCAACAAGTCCTCACTAGAACTTGTCCAATCTACTCAACAAGTCTTCACCAAGACTTGTCTTAACTCTTCTTTGTAAGCTTCCATAAAAGCTCACACAAATCTATCCACAATTCTTCACTAAGACTTGTCCCAAAACTGCTCAACAAGTCCTCTCTAGAACTTGTTCAAATCTGATTGTAAGCTTCCACAAAATCTCACACAAATCTATCCTTAAGATTTCATAAAAAGCTTTCTCAATTCTATCCTTAAGTCCCCTCTAGGACTTACTCAAATCTTCTCACAAGCTTTCACAAAAGCTTATTCAAATCAATTGCAAACTTGCATATAAAACTCAACACAATCTCTCATAGAAAACCTCTTCAATCCCACAAATAAGTTTCACACAGAATCTTGTTTGACTTCATAAAAATATAGAGAATGGTTAGAGACTCAATATGTTTCACACTCACTAAACACTTACAAAACTCAACTTAATCTCTTTCAAAAAACCTCTTCAATCACTCAAACAAGTTTCACTCAAAATCTTGTTAAACAATGAAAACATATAGAGAATGGTTAGAGACTCAATATGTTACTCACAACACTCAATCACTTTCAAACTCTTCTTCAACTCATTCTAGAAATAAGTGAAATTTTGTTTCACAGAACTTGAACTATCACTCCAACACTTTCAATCAAGAATTCTCATCAACTTCAATCAACCAATCACTCAATGAAACAAGGCTTGCTTACAAATCCTAAACAAGTGTTTCACTATACTTCCAATAATTCACACTACAAAACTTGACTCAAGATAATTTTAATTTTCACATAACAATGATTCTCAAGTTCTTTCACAAACCCTAGTTCAAGATTGTACTCAACTTCACATAACAATGATACTCATGATCTTTCACAAACCCTAATCATGCATATGAACACTCACTCAAATATTTCCAAAAATGCTTATCAAACAATCCTTTTCACTCCAACCTTGCATTTCACAACATTCAATCCAACAATATTTCATTCATAGGAAGATGTGCCCATACCTTTTATTTTTATGGAGATATATCTTCAAAACATGTCTTAACCACAATCAAATTTTATTTACCAATACCAAGGTTAGGTAACAATAATATTTCTCAAAATCTCCTTCCAAATATTTCCCCAATAATTATTTTTCACACAAAAATAACAAGTCTTAAATACACCTTAGAATCTCCACACTTTCAAAATATAATTCAACAATTTTGATAAAGAAAACAACCACAATAATCTTCTCTAGACACCTTATTTCTCCTCTCAAAATAATTAACACATCATAGCTTTATCTCAAAATAAAATATAATTTCCTTTGCAAATCTTGTAACTCCTATATCATTTAATAAATTCTAACCACCAATATTAAAATAAAATATTTTAATTTTCTTACACCTTATAACTCCCTAAAACTCACAAGTTATCCTTTCAAATTTCATGTAACCCTTTAAAGTGAATTTTTGGATATCAAAAACCTTTGAAAAATCATATCTTAAATTGCATACCTTTTATTTTTACTTTTCCCAAAAATATTTCCAGCCAAATTCGAACTCACAACCTTGCTTGCTTAACACCCTAGCCAATGCTTGGAAATCGGTTGGGCTAAGTGCCCACACGAAACTCAAGGCACATGATTTACGTTTTGTCCCTTATGTCTTTTGTCCTCTAGTGCGAAAAACCAAAATATTTTCCCTTGCAAAGCACATGGCGTGAATCGAACCCACGTCTTTGCCCTCTCAACACTTTCACTTAGCCTCAATTGCCACCTGCACTACCGCTATTAATATCGTAATTTTAATATTAAGTAGCTATTAACTCAAGCAAACAATAATTATATATTAAAAGCATCACTTTTGACAATGAAAATATCTTATTAAGGAGGGTTATTATAGAAGCCTTGATTAAAATTAAAATATAGAATCTAGTTGATCTACCTCCAAGAAATAAAATAGTTGGATTTAAATGGATCTACAACATAAAATATAAATTAGATGGTTCACTTGATAAATACAAGGCTATTCTAATTGCAAAAGGATACACTCAAATAGAATAAATTGATTATGAAGGACCTTTTATACCAATAGCAAGAATGATTACTATTCAAATAATTTGTGCTTTGGCAGCACACCATGGATGCAAACAACATCCAATGGATGTGCATTTATTAATGATGATCTTGAAGAAGTTTATATGTCACAATCAAAAGGTTTTGTAGTTAAAGGACAAGAACATAAAGTTTACAAATTGAACATATCTTTGTATGGTCTAAAGTAAGCACCAAGAGCATGGTATATAAATATTAATAATCATTTTTTTATAGCATAACTTTAAAATAAGTCGTCAGATCGAAATATCTTACAAAAATGGTTTTAAATGAAATAATAATACTCGTGGTATATGTAGATGATATAGTAATTACATGAAGCTTAAAAAGCCTTATAAATGAAGTTAAAAAGGATCTAGAAAAGGATTTTGATATGATAAATTTGGGGCTTCTACATTATTGCCTTGGTTTAGAAATACATAAAAATCAAAATAATATCATAATAACACAAACAAAACATGCAAAATTATTGCTTGAGAAATACAGAGTGTAAGCATGTAAATCTAAAAATGCTACTAAGGAACAAGGATTACATTTATCCAAATATGATGAGACATCTCTTGTCATGACTATTATTTATCATCAACTAATTGGAAGTCTTCTATATTTAGAAAATACTACACCAGGTATAGTTTTTGCTATGAATTATATTTCAAGATTTATGCATGAACCAAGGGAAAGTCGTTGGAAAGCTACAAAAAAGAATACTATAGTATGTTAGCAAAACTCCAGAATATGGACTAATATATAAAAAGAATGATGAAAATTTTTGTTTACAAGGATGTTCAAATTCAGATTATATAGGATCTATAGATGACCAAAAATCTACATTAAGATATGTGTTTTATATTAATTCTAGACCAATTTCATGGTACAACAAAAAAATAACATGCAATAGCACTCCCGTCTATAAAATTAGAATATCCAGTAACAAAAGATGTAGTATGTGAAGGACTATGGTTATATTATATACTATCATATATGGGCATCAAAAGAAATCCTATACAACTCAATTATGATAATCAACGAGTACTTGATCTAATAAAAATTCTAATTATTCATGAAGAACAAAATATATTTAAGCTTAATATCATTTTATGAGGGATGATGTTCAAAATCATAATATTCAATTGAAGCATGTTTCTACTGAATATCAAATCACAGATATTTTTACGAAAGCACTTGGTCGAATCAAATTCAAATATTTTAGAATCTACTATGTCTATCATAAAATATCAAATAATGTAACACAAGGGGATGTTAGATGATATTCCATTATTTGATATGTACATATGTATCAAATAATGTAACATGAGGGGATGTTAGATGATGTTCCATTATTTGATATGTACATATGTCATAGAAGAACGCTAAGATATTTATACAAGTGGTAAGTTATGATATCAAATGTCATATGCAAGGGAATAGTTAAGAATATGAAAGGTTATTTTGTAAAACTATATGATGGAGATATTGCTCTATATTTTGTATCTTGTTTTTTAATTATATTACTCCTAGAATAAAGAAGTAATATTGTAAGTACTATATTTTATCTTGATCTTTATATATTGTGGCTATTTATATTTTGTCTCGTGTGATATAACCTATGATATTATATGGTATTATTAGGCTTCAATAGCCATGAATTAGTTCAAGAATTTTTATAATGTTAAAGGTGAAATCATGTGATATAAGATCCTTTAACAATGTTAATTGCCTTAATGTAAAAAATCATAACACGATCAACCAAAATAAATAATTTATAAAGAAATAATATTATATGGTACACTTTTAAGGAAAAAATATTGGCAATTTGAGTTGTTTTATGTTGTCATTGATGTCACATTAATTTCACAAGGTAACATTTAGTTTTGATGACCAAAGCATTCATATTTCGGTGAGCATGGATATATACAGGATTTTTGTGAAAACCAAGGTAGGTAAAATAAAAGGTTTTATTTAAAACCATGGATGGTAGATTTGAAATGGGTTTTTCTTAAAACCCAGGTTGGCTTTTAGTTTCATCAAAAAAGGTGCCCCAGAGATGGAGATATTCAATTTTGAATATTTGGTTTAAATTTTAATATTTAAAATTTAATTTCCCTCAATCCTCATAAAGAGGTCCGTGGTTCAAGCTTGGAGGCCTACACCGGATACAAACCCCCTCTTAGGCTAGCCTCGAGAATGGTTTTCCTTAATATAAATTTTTTAAAAAGGTCTGAGGTGTAGACCAATTGCTTCATCCAAACCCCATAAAGGGGATGGAGGTCCAAGGTTCAAATATTGGGTCTCGCCGGACTGAACGCTTGTCCCTTTCCTGGTGCTTTCAATGGCATAAAAGGTTTAAAATTATTGTGGCATGGTGGTTATATGGGCAAACTATGCAAAGATCTATGTGGTAGCTTCCAGGGAGGATAGCGCAGAATACTATGGCAGCCATAAAAATTGGACAGCCTACCCGGATTCATGGCGGCTACTCATGATCTTTGTAAATAATTTATAAAGAAATAATATTATATGGTGCACTTTTAAGGAAAAAATATTGGCAATTTGAGTTGTTTTATGTTGTCATTGATGTCACATTAATGTCACAAGGTAACATTTAGTTTTGATGACCAAAGCATTCATATTTCGGTGAGCATGGATATATACAGGATTTTTGTGAAAACCAAGGTAGGTAAAATAAAAGGTTTTATTTAAAACCATGGATGGTAGATTTGAAATGGGTTTTTCTTAAAACCCAGGTTGGATTTTAGTTTCATCAAAAAAGGTGCCCCAGATATGGAGATATTCAATTTTGAATATTTGGTTTAAAATTTAATTTCCCTCAATCCTCATAAAGAGGTCCGGGCTTCAAGCCTGGAGGCCTACGCCGGATACAAACCCCCTCTCAGGCTAGCCTCGGGAATGGTTTTCCTTAATATAATTTTTTTAAAAAGGTCCGAGGTGTAGACCAATTGCTTCATCCAAACCCCATAAAGGGGATGGAGGTCCAAGGTTCAAATATTGGGTCTTGCCAGACTGAACGCTTGTCCCTTCCCTGGTGCTTTCAGCGGCGTAAAAGGTTTAAAATTATTTTGGCATGGTGGTTATAGGGGTGAACTATGCGAAGATCTATGTGGCAGCTTCCGGGGAGGACAACGCAGAATACTATGGCAGCCATAAAAACTGGACAGCCTACCCGGATTCATGGCGGCTACCGATTCCATCATGTAAATACAAAAAAAAAAAAAAATTAATTTTAAATTTTAAAATTAAAATTACCTCAATGTCGACATCATCATCAAAAAGAAATTAATTTAAAAGTCCTACCAACGTTTGCAAAATTAAAGGGAAGTTGCATATAAATGCAAAGGCTTTTATTTCAAAAGCTTTGGAATTGAATGCAGAGGAGATTAGATGAAAAGCACCAAAATAGTTGTGTGGCAATGTGGTCCAACGGTGAGCGAGGGGAGTGCAAAGGTTTTTGCTTGCAAAATATACGAGGTTCGATTCCCACGGGTTAGAGTTTCAAGCAAGAGAATTGGCCCACATTTGTTTTTTACATGAGCAAGGGGAGAAGGACAAAAGCGTGAGCGCGTAGCTCACGTGGTCTTTGGTGTCGCGGTTGAGGATTGTTTGGGTAGAGACGAGGGTTTGATTCCCTCTAAGAGGTAAGTAACGTTTTTATTAATATATTTTTTATTATTGCCTAATGTTGGAGGAATAAAGTGATGAGGGTTGATTTGATTTTTTATTGGAAGGCAAGTTTAAAAGCACTTCTAGAAAAGAAGATATTTCTGGTATTTTCCTTTTATAAAAGTATATCATATTATATATCGTTGGAAAGCTTATTTCGAGGGCTATTTGACTAACTCATTTATAAGGAGAAATAAGGTCTATGTAGAGATATATTTCTGTTTTTGTAAAGAGGTTTCAAAAGTGAAGTTTGCCTTGTTCTTTTTCAAGAGGACTAATTCTTCCATGAGGTGACAAGGTATGCAATATTGTGATTTATTTTATTTTAAGGTATAAGTGGTTTTGGGAGTGATAAGGTTATGTAATATTTTTATTTAATTTATTTTATGGTACAAGTGGTTTTATGAGAGATAAGGAAGTTGTGAAATTAAAATCCTTCGTGATTATTATTGAGAAGTGGAGTAATATTGATTGTTTTGTGATCTACTAACCCTTGTGAATATTGGTAAAGGAAAGTTGTGTTTAGTGTGGCAGATTTTGTGGACAAATTATTGGCATTAAAAACTTATGGGCACATTCTCATATTGATTGTGTATGGTGGTTGATTTCTAAAATATCTGGAGTGAAAAGGATTGATTGTGGTTTTCTTTTCGAAAGTGGTTAGTTGAATGCTTCAAGGTTTTCTGGTTTGAGAGTTGTGTTTAAACCTTGTGTTATAAGCATAGTGGTTGAAGCCCATTGGTTGTAAAAGAACTTGAGTTAGAAAATAACATGAGTATCATTGATATATGAGATTTGTGGTTGAGAATTTTTGGAAACATTTGAGTTGGTTGATACATACTTGGACTAGGGTTTTGTGAGAGAGAGTTATCCCTTGTGATGATTGGTTGAGTTGAGTTTATTAAGCCTAGTCAAGTGATGTGTGAAGTTATTGTTCAAGTTCTATGAAACAAAATATTCTATAATTCTATGTTGAGTTGAGATTGAGGTTAGAACATATTGAGTCTCTAACAATTCTCTTTATGGTTCTATAAGACTTGAGTTGAGTTGAGGTTGACTTGAGTTGAGTTGATGTTTATTTGAGTTGAGAGTGATTTTAGAACATATTGAGTCTCTAACAATTCTCTTTATGCTTCTATGAGTTGAGTTGAGATTGATTTGGGTTGAGAGTGAGATTAGAATATATTGAGTCTCTAACAATTCTCTTTATGCTTCTATGAAGTGGATTTGAGTTGAGATTGCCATTCATTGTTGAGTTCATTTTGAGTACTACTTGAGCATGATTTATTAAGCCTTTGAGAAGGCCTTTGGGATAGATTTGAGGATAGTGTTGGGACAGATTTGCTAGAATAGTTTTAGGCAAGTTCTTGGTGAGCTTGCTAGAGCATATTTGGGCAAGTTCTTGGTGAGATTTCTAGAGCAGATTTGGGCAAGTTCTTGGTGAGCTTGCTAGAGCAATTTTTGACAAGTTCTTGGTGAGATTTCTAGAGCATATTTGGGCAAGTTCTTGGTGAGCTTGCTAGAGCAGATTTGGACAAGTTCTTAGTGAGCTTTTTGGAGCAGATTTGGACAGGTTCTGTGTGAGCTTGTTTTTCAGCATTGGAAAGTTATGTATGAGCTTTTCATTCAGTATTGGACAAGTTTTGTATGAGCTTGTTAAGTAGGTTATGTGTGAGCCTATTGAGCAGGTTCTTAGTGAGCCTATTGATAAATATTTGGAGGTGACAGAGTACAGAGGATAGAGTCTCAATGGATAGAGATCCAATAGCCAACATAGTTGAAGACAGATCTGAGTGAGGAGTCTTCAAGTGGAAAGAGGTCCACTAGTCAATGCAGCAGAGAGACAGAGTCTTATAGAAGATCACATAGCTAGAGCAGAAGGGGAAAGAGTTCTCCTTTGGACAGAGATCCATAAACATTGTAATTGGGAGTGATTCCCAAAGAGATTGATTGGAAAAGTTTTAGTAAAATATTTTCTTTGTGGAGTAGCCCACATTGGGTGAACCACGTAAATTGTTGTGTCTCAATTGTGTGGTGACTTGTGCTCTTGCTTACTATTGCTATCTGAGTTATTAATGCACACTGCTATATTTGGTTATTGCAATTAAGGACATTAATTGATATTGGTTTGGAAAGAAAGTAAAAAGTGGTCTTATATTTTTCACCTCCCTCTCAGTATAAGCTTGTGTTCTTCAATTGGTATCATAGCGGGTTCCTTCAAAAAGCCTAATAGCTTGAGGGTAGATTCTACAAGAACACAGATGGCTTCACAGAATGGATTATCTTCAAATAAGGCTCCATTATTTTATGGTAAAAATTATGTTTTCTGGAGCATGAGTATGAATAACTACTTGATATCATAAGGATATGAGGTATGGCAGATGGTTGAAAAAGAGTATAGGGTTGAAGGTGATCCCAAGGAATATAAGGCTACCAGGAAATTGGTTGAGATAAATGCAAGAGCAATGAATTGTATCTTGAGTGGGATTCGTGAGACATATTTTACAAAGGTCATGGTATGTACTTTAGCTAATGAGATGTGGACCAAGTTGTAAAATACTTATGAAGGATATTCCAAGGTAAATTTGGCAAAACTACAAACTCATAGAAAAATATTTGAGGAATTGAAAATGGAAGATTTTGAAGATATTGCAAAGTTTTTACTTCGAGTTTATGAGATTACTAACACCATGAGAGGCCTAGGTTTTGAGATGAAAAAATCAAAAATTACTCAAAAGGTTTTGAGATCACTTCCCATGAAATAAGATTCTAAGGTTTCAGCAATATAAGATACAATGGATATCGACAAGCTAATAATGGAAAGATTTCTCAAGATTTTTGCTTCTAGTGGGTCTCTTCTCTAGCTCGAATATTATGTAGCTCTACAAGCAAAGATCACCCCTCCAAGAGAAACTCCATAGTTACTCCCTACGTTTCCAATTTGGATTCAATCTCCAAAATCTGCCCATGAATCCTTTATTTCTCTATGAAAATGTTACCAAATGAAAAATTATTCCAAATCTTAAGATTGGACCTTAGCCTTTTAATCTTATTGGATATTCTTTCCATACCCATGTTGTTAACCTCCTCTAACCACCAGTCCCGCAAAGAGGTATCAAAACTAGGATGCGAGCACCACATCATTTTAAAACGAAATGAGAGGGGAAAAAAGGCTGACCGTTGAGGACCTCCAACCACAAAGGGTTATGGTCAGAACCAATCCATGGAAGAGTGGATAAAATGGTTGCACCAAAGAGATGGAGATATGAGTTGAACATAAAAACTCTGTCTAATCTGTTGAGAATCAAATTTGCCCCCGCCCTCTTATTACTCCAAGTGAAATTCGAGATATTTAAGTCTAAATCTCTTAAACTTGCGACATTAACAATATCCACGAAATAATTTAGGCTTCTGGAATCCACTTCATTGCCACCTCATCTTTCTGAAGGAAAAAGAGGGGTGTTGAAATCCCCCAAAACCACCCACACCTTATCCTGAAAGGAGGCGCTCATCTCAAGTAGAATATGTCAAAATCTCCTTCTATTAGTAAGAGAATTCAGTGCATAGATATTACATATGGCCCACCTTTTGTGGGTTGTCTTACACCAAAAAAGAATGTTTATTGCCCTTAAATAGGATGAAACCACATGGTCATCAAACTTAGAAGGGTCCCAAAAAAATAAAATACCATTGGTAGAACCAAAAGCCTCACTCGCCGCAAAGCCAGAGTGTTTCCAAACTATATTATGAACCAAATCCCATGAATAAGCATCAAGTTTGGACTCTTGGATGCACAAAAAATCAAAGGATTTTTCTTTCCTAAGCGAAGCCAACAAATTATTTTTGGAGGAGCTATTTAGCCCTCTCACGTTCCATGAGCACAACATCATTGAGATCAAAAGGAGAGTTTCTTGTTTGACTCTCCAGAGAGCAAAGGTTTAAAGCTATCAAGCTTTAGATGCTTATCTTCATTCTCCTCTTCAACAACAAGACTTGCTTGCCCACCATTGGCCAAAGCCTTCTCCATTTTTTTCTTTCTACCAACTTTGTTAGGGGGCCTACCCAGACGTTTGGAAAGGCCAAGGTCCAAAACCCTTCTTATGTTGACTTCTTATCTTTGGGCCTAGGGAGCCCTTTTCAAAAATTACTTTAGGAGAGCCCATTGGGCTACCCAGACCACTCAAAGGCATCGAGAAAGAATCCTTCGGGGATGCAAAGACCACCTTGGGAGTAGAAACCACATTCTCCATCGTCATGTACAGAGCCTCTGTGGCCTCCATTTTGAGATAGCCAAATGAGTTAACCAAAGGTAAAGGCGACACTGCCTTCTCGAGTTGGAGAACCACCTCCAGGTGAGGAGTGGGAGTTGAAGCTTTCATTGAGAGGGAGACAACAACAAGTCTTACCGGATCAACTTGGTCCCTTCCAATGGGCTTTGACCCACTTGGAGACATCACTGGTTGCTCTTTAGAAGGGCATAGAGCCTTCTTCTGCAAAACCTTCCATTTTTTAATAGTTGGTCTCAGGCTCGAAGCAGCCCCTTGAGAAGTTGAACGTTTAGAATCAATTGCAAAGGGCTTTCGAGGCCAAGACAAATGACAATATTTATGAATATGACCACTTTGACCATATTTCCCACAGGGGATAGGTTTATTCTCATAAACCATTGGTTGAACCCAACAAAACAAGTGGGAAACCAATTCAACTGACTTAGGGAGCTCCTTATCCAAACCCACCATTACACACATACGGAAAAATTGGAATCTATCCGCTGACAAAGAGAGAGTGAGATAGTCAAAGGAGACAAAGTCTCCTAAAGAAGAAGCCATTGTTTTGAACACATTCTCAGGCCAGAGGAAGGTTGGAAATTCTGGGAGCCGCACCCAAATGGGAATAAGATTGACCTTTTGAAAGGTAGGGTTAAAATCAGAGCCCCAACAATGCAAGAACAGGCCACGCTTGCCAAAGAACCAGGGACCCCCATCGAGATTTTTTTAGGAATCAGCTTCAGAGGAGAGCCAAATCAAAAATAAATCACGAGGAAGGGAAGCCAAGGGAAGGGAACCACTAGGCTTCCACCACGACATCACCCAACGTTTGAGGACCTCAAGATCCGGTCTACCTCCCAAGAACTTTCCCACCAAGCCAAAAGATCCCTTCTCCAGAAGAGAATTCACGACGAAATCGGGAATAAAAATTCGGAAGGACTTTGCCTCCACGGAACAAGGCTCCAAAATGTCTTGGGCTCCATGGCCAACAACAGTTCAGCAAATGAAATCTTGGGCCCAAACTTAACACCCTCCATATTGCTTAATTTTCTTGGGACCCAGGAAGAAAGTGAACCCGAACTGCCGAGAGAGCCAAACCCCAAAGGTGGCCCCTCATGGGATTCGATGGACAAAAACTCACAGCGACCTTCACAGGCACCTTCGCCATCTTACCACATACTTACAAAAAAACAAGCGCCCTTGACATCCACCAAAGACGCCAAACAAACGTCTCTAGTAAACGCTCCTCCGTACTAATGCTACTCTAGTGAGTCTGCAACAAAAATAATTTTAATTAACCATATGTATTTAATTAAAATTATCAAGAATACATATTTTTAATTAAAATTATTTTGGCTGCAGAGTGACTAGAGCATTAGTTGAATTTTCTTTGTTAGGTGTCTTGTAGAGCAGCAAATTATAAACCGGAACACTACGTCAAGGTACACTAGTTATAAGAAAAATAATAAGGTTATTCGAAAATCAACAAACTCAATTATAAATTAGTAGCATGAATTAACTAAGAACCCTCTTAATAATTATGTCAAACAAAATTTTAAACAGCTTTTAATACTATGATTAGCTCAAGAACGCATCTTTGACTGAAAGCAAGTTGCACAGCAATTTATCAATTTTCTGTTTCTAAAATTTCCTGCGTTACTCGGTATGGATCACTCTGTCAACCACTTCAATCATGTGACATTTTAATAACACTATTCTGCCAATGTCGTAAGAATGATATATACCATGTTGCTTCATACGCCATCCAATTGGTTCTGTTCGTATTCTTATTATAAAGTTTGATGTTTAATTATAATTACTATCTAGTTTTAAAAATAAAGAAAGATTCTTCTTTGCTTGGGATAATTTCATCACTTAACGTGCCCTAGTGGGCTACCACACTTGGTTCAATCTTACCTATATATATATATTTATTTATTACAAACGTGAAATAGATGGGTCTAAGCTGTCCTTATCCAATAATGAACATTGGTGCAGTGAATAATTGAGTTGACTTATGCACCAGAGGATTTATATTCAATGTTTAGTTTAGTATAGAAGGATACTTAATGATTCTTGCAGTTATCTAGAATGTTACGTTTTCTAGATCTGTTCTCTTCAATAGTGTACCTTCCTTGCTTCAGAAGCATGCCATTAATGGTCCTTCAACTCTCCCGATTTGCTCGAAATCTGTGTTGCTATGTGCTAAGGACTGCCTCAGATATACGAGGGAGATACAATTGGAATTATCCACACCTTTATGTCTCGTCTGGAGACTCTGAAAGATTTGCTAGCATTGGTTGGAATGTAGCCCTATCAAGCTATGCTAACTTATACTTTTAACCAGATTTGTTAAGGTAATAAGAAGCCAATGTTGTATGTTATTGCTCTTGAACATAGTATTGTTTGTTGTACATAGCCCGTTATTGGAAAAAGTATTATATCTTTGGGCCGTCTGAGCTTTTAAAATTACAGTATAATGTTGTATTGATTATCATGTAGTAGGGTTGATATCCATTCCGTAGTGTTTCATATTACTGTTATTTTCTCTTGTTTATGTATGGAAAATGTCGAATGTTTCATTCATTGGAAAATCTTATCCCATTTATAGAGATCTATGTAACACTAATATCTGATGTTGGGCTTCTGGAGAAAACATGCCATCGTTTGTTCTGGTTCACGTTTCACGTTTCAGTTTCACGTTTCAGTTTAATGGGTTCAATTGGACAATGCAATTCTATTAACTAACACAAATATTTCAAAAGAAATATGTATTACAGGGCATATTGTAGTTGCACCTATTTTCATGTAACTCTCAATTACTCCCACTAACATTTTTGGACCCAATGACCTATAGACCTGCAACCTTACTACTATTAACGGGCTTGAAGTTTAACTTCTGGGTTTATAAGTTATAGTATATGTTGTTGACTTCTAAAAGAGTAGCCTTCGCACCACACCCAAATTCAAGTGACGTTCACATTTCAAGATCATCTGTTGTTTATCATATAAATATTTTTAACGTTTGTTGTAATAAGTTTACTTTACTAAGTATATTAAAAATTGAGACCACACAATCTGTTCAAGTGATGAAGGTTAATCAAACAAAATTAAATAACTACTAGTTGTGAAAGACACCCTTAGAAGGTACATGTTTTAATCATTGAATGGTTTGGTTTACTTTCAGACTATATATAATAGAATAGTTATAGATTTATATCTCTGTCCACATCTCAATGGTGTTTACTTTAATATATATTTTTTAGTAGATAAAAGATGAGGGTTTTGAAAGGATCTGACAACCTTGTACATAGAGTTTCAAAAGGAGTCAACCAATTTAGTACAAAGGCAGGCTCAACAAAATAGTTGTTGGAAGAAAAAATAGTCAAACTTAAATTCTCGTCCAATGACAACACAACAATTTGAACACAAAATTAAAATCAAAATTATCCTCATTTCGCCTAGCGAGGGACCAACCAACCGACCAACAATGCCATCAAACCTTGACAACCAGGATTTAGGGTATCAACGATTCATCTCTGAGGAATAAAACACTTAGGGCCCCTGCACTTCCATAGAAATGAAAAATGTTCTTCCCTAAGAACACCACTGGGACCTAAACGCAGAAGAAGGATTTGAACTTTGGATCACTTGTTCAACCAAGTCAATAGAAACCAGCCATCGGAAAGGGAGATCTACAACATATTGCCCCAATGACAGTAAAACCTTCCATCTCAAAAATATATGAAGACTAAAACCCTATAAATCCTGTTGGATTCAAACCATATTCCGAACTCCAAAGGACAACTCATACCAAACCTCCATCTTAGAAAAAAAATAGGGGCCATGGAGCAAGGTTTTGGAAAGGACCCAAAACTTAGGATCTATGGGTTCAAACCCAACAAACAACCAGCGAGAAAAAACCCTCCACCTATGTGGGTTCTAATCCTATTGGTATGCAGAAGAATAGAATATCCCCCAATGAAGGAACCCAACAACAAAAAGCATCCAAACACTGCCCCTAAACCGAAAACCCACGTCCAATGCCCAGCAAAAATAACAATAGTGCTTTGAAAAAATTTGGACCAAGGGACTCTAGTACTAACATTAGGTCACCACGAGGCATTAAAAATATTTCACCACCACCTAACTAGTTGCACAATAGTGGATTAGAAAAAATTGGAATAGGGGACTCTGACACCACTACGAAGTCCCCACAGAAAAGCTTCACCACCGACAATGATCGGACCAATGAACACAGATTTCTCTTGCAAAGACTCCAAGAGATCCAAACATGGTCCTGCCCCTATGAGCTCCCCTTCCATTGGCTCCTCTACCATTCCACTCTACACCCAAAATCCATAAGGGTCAAATCTTCCCAACCTAGAATGCAATTTGGATCTTGCTATCTTCATCTACACCGAGATGGGACTTTGAAAATTTTATATTGGTATATAGCAGATGAGTAAATTTTTATGACTTTAACTTTCAAAATGTAAAATGCTTCAATGATAATTATTTTCCCATCAAACTTCAGGTTAAATTGTTATTATGTTATTATTTAATCACCAAATTTCATAACTGATTATCATGTTACTATTGTCATCAGCGTGTATATTTTTATTGTTGTGGTAGAATTTTATAAAATTTAGAGCATTTTAAGTATAGCTCTACTTTTTTTCTTGAATAGTATGTCACTAAACTAACATTTTATATTTTCTTTTTACTTAAAAATGTAAGTATTTAATATTTTTATATTTGACTAAATAAATTTTTCTTTAGACATTTAATCATTTTTAATTAACTATATGAGATTAAAATCATCATCAGAGTGTGATATTTAGTAAATTTTTTATATTTGATTAAATAGATATTGTTTTAAACTATGTTGATAGCTTCTTGGATTTTAAGTGATGGTTTATTTATATATAAAAAATTGTAATAGTTTATATGGAATTGAAATAGGCCTCACTTTTATCATAAAACCACCACATAGTGATATTATGTCATATTGAGGATAATGTTGAGTAGTGTTAGGGCAGCGAAGGTCTTCCTCCCCCTAACCAATGATCTTCCTCTCCCTTCTCTAGTCCTATATAGAAAACCCTCTGGAAATTTGACCTCCCGCACTTCTTATGGGGAGTTTGGAAGGAGAGGAATAACATAACATTCAAAAATTGCTCTAGAGACCCAACATCAATAGGAGCCAAATTTTTGAATTCTCTATTTGAAAACATATCAAAAAAAAAAATTCTCCTTGCATTGATACTTCTGAAGAGCTCAACTATTTTTCAAGTTGGGCCTTCCCAAGCTTGATCAAGGCTCTACTTAGGTTGATTCTAGAAGATTGCATGCCAAGTGGTTCCCTCCTCATGGGTGGATAAAATTAAATTTTGATGGAGCCTCAAAAGGAAATCTAGGACTAGCAGGTGTAGGAGAAATTATTAGAGATAATAAAGGGGATATTATTTTGGCCTATGTTGAGAACCTTGGAACCCAATCCAACTACTTTGTTGAGGCCAAGACCCTCTTCCAAGGTCTTATTTTGCTAGAATATCTAAATTTTAAGAAGGTAATTATTGAGGAATAATATCTTAACTTAATCAACATTCTCAATGGCATCCATAATCCTAGCTAGAACATTACAAATTTAATGGTTGAGTCAAATAGAATCCTAAGAACTTTTGATAATATCGAGTGCCAAAACATTTTTAGATAAGCAAATATGATTGTTGATTTCATGGCCAATTTAGAAGTTCATCAGTACAATTTTATTACTTGGAGGGAAAATTTCCCTCAAAATCTCAATGTTATCATCATAAAAGATTTTATAAGATTCAAGGCTCTTGATCTTATGTGTAGCTTTATGTTGTTGCCTTGAACTAGCTAGGAATATTATGTTTATCTAAGAGTAGGTCTATGAAGATGTCATCCATTTATGTGGATGAAATCTCTTGGGTTATGAACTGCTTTAAAAATAACCAGGGTAGGTCAAAGGAAGATATGTTGTAGCTTGCTCTGACCTGGTTAAGTTTTGCTTGGGAAGTCCTTGGATGCCCTTCTCTATTAGTTTTCTCTCTAATGGTTATGGACTAATTCCTTGTTGGTATGCTATATTTTCCCTCTTCTTGTCCTCTTTAGGTTAAGGCTTGGTTTTTTGCCTTATTTCGGTTAGGGCATACTTTACAATTCTCTTTTTATATTTGCCCTTTAACCATCTTTCCATTAATAAAGAAATATATTATGTCATATTGATTATATAGATTAAAACTTGAATATCCTTCTTAAATGTTAAGAAATTTAATCAATTAATCAAATACCATTTAATAACTTATAATTTTATTCAACATTAACTTACAAAATAATATATAATATAAATGTGCTATTTTTTCTATAATATATTCCAAAATTTGGTAGGAGTTGAACTTTGTTTATACAAAACTATTTACTAATTCAATGTATAAAAATAAATGTGATATAGTAATAAAATGCCAAATAACATTTATAGTATAAAAATGCATATGCTCTAAAAGTTCTTTAGTTAATTTATTTAACAACCCAAATCTACTCACCTGGTTGTGCCACACAATTTTAGTTGCAACATTTTTCAAGGTAATTGTTTTTTGTTCTAAGTTCATTGTTTATCCTAGAAAAGAGATTTCATGTCAATAGTAATTACATTTCACCCAATGTTTTCAATTAGTACAAGGTATATCATACCACTTTTGAGAATCAAGACTACTTTCGAGTAAGACCCAAGGAGGCAGGGGTATCCATTCCGCCAAAATCACCCGGGACTCAAACCTGGCCTACCACCTTTGACATACTCAAGGAGAAAATAAACACAAACAAATATTTTTAAAAATAAAATAAATAAATAACAATAAAAACTCCCGCTCTGGCTCTATCGCATCGTTCCCTTTGAGTGGGAGGTTCCCCTATATTTACCAGTCATATCTGGCGGTTCCTTATGGTCGGTTCACTTTGCTTTGGTGGTTTACAGTGTCTTTGCTGATTGAGTGGTATTTTTGGTTCATTTTGCATCTCTTATGGGCATGGTAAGCCATTGTTGATCTCACTAAGGTCCCTAAGGGGGATAGAGCTACTTGTCGACCCTACCTATGGGGGTGATTTAGAGTTGTTATTGTAGTTAATATTATTCTAGTTGGTGGTCATTTTTTGGCACTTGACCTGTATTCTGGCTTGGTGAGCATCGAGCTTGGATTTGCTATTAGCTCGGATTTTGGTCAATTGGATCTACATCTATTTTGAGTTCAGCATGCCTTTGAATATCTGGTCGAGGTCCCTAGGGGGATTCGGCCAATGGTTGACTCAAACCCTATGGGGTGATTTTGGGGTATTATTGTTGCAGTAGTTGTTTGCCACTCTCCTTGGCTAGCATCATGTCAAGGTTTTGAGTGCTCGGGTGGTGGTTGGCATTTGTGGCTATAGAGTCTTCCTTTCCAAATTTGTTGTGGTGGTGTTGATGCCATGATTTTCTAGTTGGATTGGGTGTTGGTGCAGGACCATATGGTCCTCTGGGGTTCTTTCCTCTTGCGTAGTTGGGTCCATCGGTGTGTGGGGAATGATTTTTTTATTTTTTGGGTAGATGGTTAGCTCCTTCATGAGCTATGGTGTTTGGCCTATGTTTTCAGAGGTGTCATTTGGGACCTTTGTGTTTTTGGATGGTCCCATCTGTTGGGTTGAGCAAGGTCACTTTAGTTTTTCTATTTTAATCTTTGATGTTCTTCTTTATTTTGCAGTTGGTTCCTTCGTTGCTTGGGGAGTTTGCTGGTTCGAGCAAATGAGGTTTTCAAAAATGTGCAGAGGACCTTGGTTTCATTGGGCAGTTTTCTTGGATAGGGTCTCGGCTTCTAGTTTCCCACATTTTTAGTGAGGTTGGCATTTTATCATGCTTCAGATATGATGGTGGGTTTGTTGTTTAATTTTTACTCCATGGTTTTTCAAGGTCTGGTATCTATTGTTCTAGATTATGGTTTTGTGGGTTGTTAGTTTTTTTGCTAGATTTTCTGCTATCTACCTATGGTTTTAATGGTATTAATGATATTTGTTCTTATGGAGTGTGTGGTCCATTTGTGGATAGGACAGCATCTCGATGCTCCTATTTCCTATTTTTAGGGTTCACCCGTTCCTTGTGAGATGAGCAGGTTTTTTAATTTTAAATTTAAATTTTTCTTCTACCTTTTTGTGCCTCAGAGTTCAGGGTGGATTTCATTTTTCCATCTCCTCTCGGCTTTTCCAGCACCTTGGTTGTGATTTTTGTTTCTTCTCAGTTGGTGTTGTTGGCAGTTTATCCCATTTGGGGTGGTCGGTTGTGAATCTCCTTTTGGAGATTGTTTTTTGGGTTATGTTCAATTTTCTCTCCCTCTGGGAGTTGCTATGTAAGGTTGTGGGTTTTCCTTTAAAACCCTCTTTCTTAATATTATAAAAAAAAATAAAAAAATAAAATAAAAAACATGCTCCTTGAGTGTGTCAAAAAGAAAAGCACAACCAAACACACACACAATAATATTAAAAAAAAACACAACATGAACCACATAGAAAAAATACAAGAACAATATAACAAAACACAAACATGAAAAAAACAACAAAACACTACAAAGACATAACAAAAAAAAAACAAGAAAAATAAACACAACCAAAACCTAAAAAATTAAAAAAATAAAATAAAAATAAAAACCAACAACCGACAATAAACAAAAACAAAAAACATAGAAAACACTCACACATAAAAATACGAATTAACACAAACAAACAAAAACACAAGAACAAGAACAAAACAAACACAAGAACAACAAAAACATAAGAACAATAAAAAAAACACAAAACAACAAAAATAAAAAAAAACAAAAACAAAATGAAATAAAAAAACACACACACCTTAAAAAACTAAACAAAAAAAAGAAAAAAGAAAAAAATTGAACATAACAATGACCACTCTAGACCGGAAGAATTTTAAGGTAAAAATCATCAGAGGAAACAAAAGAAAGAAAATTTTGATCTAGGGAACTAAAATACCTTGATCGAACCAAAGAGAAGCAAAAATAAAGCAAGAAGAAACTAGGTACCTTCAAAGCTGGAGCCATCCAAAGAAATGATATAAATAAGAGCTTCCCTTATTTGTGAAGCCCATTATCTAGGAGGGTGGCCATAAAAAGTAAGATTACTTTTTCCAAAGCTCAATTAGCTAAAGTATCAACACTCTTGTTTTGATCTTTGACCACATGATTGTAATCAACTTTCAAAAATCCCATATGGATTAATTGAATCTTCTCAATATTTTTTTTTTCAATCAAACTTGTGATTCTTAGGAGTCTTCAAAAGACTAATCATGAGTTGAGAGTCAGACTCAACTAACACCTTTTCCCATCCAACCTTAGTAGCCTTTTGAAGGCCTCTGAGGATACCATACCCCTCAGCAAGGTTATTGGAAAGAATGCCTAGATTCTCAGCAAAAGCAAAAATTAGGGAGCCATCTAAAAGTTGACCAATTCCTCCTACACTAGCTTTTCCATGGTTCCCTCTAGAGGCTCCATTAGTATTGAATTTTCCAAAATCCTTAGGAGGAGGTTGCCAATTTCTTGTCCTATCCATCTTACAAATACTCACATTCCGTTTAAGTTAGTTTTCCTTAGAAGATTTAATCTTCAATCTTTGCATCACTTGATCCCATCTTTGATGGGAGTTTTGGGGATGATTAAGGAGTTTATGGATTGATTCAACTAAGTTGGCTATGGTCTTTTGCAAAATATAGTGAATATCCTTCCTATATTGATTAAAAATTTGGTTGTTCCTTTCATTCCAAATATTCCAAAGAAGAATGGTAGAACCCATCCAAACTAACTGCCTAATAAAATGATTAACATCCTCTTGTTTAGGCCAATCCCTCCAAAGTTGTTCAAAAGTAAAAAAAATTGGATCATTGTAATCCAAGTAAAGTGGCCATTCTCCTCCATAGCTCAGATGCTAAAGGACACTCAATAAAAATATGGATGAGAGTTTCTACATTATCTCCACATATTTCACATCTAAAAGGGGCATGAAAACCATGCTTCTTAATTTGCTCACGAGTAAGCACTCTATGATGCAATAAAATCCAAGTAAAAAACCTCACCTTAGGCCAGAGATTTTGAGCCCACAATTGAGAAAATATGTCAAAATATTGGTTGGGATTATTATGGCATAAGGTCAAATAACCTTGAGCAACTGAATTCTCACCCTTAGTAGTGTTGTTCCATCCAAAACAATCTTTTTCATGGGACCAAGAGAGAGATCTCATATGAAGGATGTTTTGGATATCTTTTCTTTGCCTTGCTAGGATTTTAATAGGTCAGTCCTCAATAGGGATCCAATATCTCCCAACCTTTGAATTACCAATATGGTACCGATAGTTATTAGCCACATTTATCTAGTTAACTCGATGAAGCTCCTCCATCCAAGGCCTCCAATCAAGAAACTGATTTATCAAAGGCTTGTGACCATCCCAAGAATCTGTCCAAAATTTACCTATTGACCATTATGAATGATCCAAAATAAATTTTTATTTATCAAATCCTCACCAGTATTAATAACTGCTAAAATGGGAGAATATTTGGTAGGAAGTTGATAGTGAACAAGGTCTTCATGACTTTTGTTCTCAACATATTTAGCATGAATATTATTGGCCCAAAGAGCATTGGGGTTATGCAACATCCTCCAATATAATTTAGCAGCTAAATTTTTGTTGTTATTAATAGAAGACCAGATTCTTAACCCCCCTTAATTCTTAGGAAGACAAAGTATCCTATTTCACCAAGGCTCATTTTCTTTTCTCCTTAGTACCACTCCAAAGGAATCGATGACTGATTTGATCCAATTCTCGAAGAATAGCCTTTGGAATATTCAATATGGAAGATACATAAGTAGGAATAGCTTGAAGTACTGATTTTACCAAGGTGATTCTACCCCCATAAGAAAGACACATGTTGATCCACTTTCCAATTTTCTTCTTGACTTTGTCCAACAACCAATTCCAATATTTTTTTTACCTTTGAATATTGATGGGAATATCTAAATAAGTGATTGGAAGGAAGGTCTTCTTATTTTTTAATTTATCCAAGACCATGGATTCCTGTCTGGCAGAGCGGTGAAAGAAAATAACTTTAGATTTGTCTTCATTTATCAACTGCCTAGTAGCCTTAGAAAAATAGCTAATGATTTGCTTAATATTAGAAGCTTCCTTAATTGTAGCTTTACCTAAAAGAGTAGAGTCATCAAAAAATTGAAGATGAGAGATAGGTCTAGCTCCATGAGCAATGGTAACTCCCTCAAGGATTTTGTTTTCCCTCTTTTTGGTTATAATCCTACCCAAGCATTAAGCAAGAATGATGAATAAATAATGGGATAGCGGGTCACCTTGCCTAATACCTCTAGAAGCTGGGAACGACTGAGAAGACCTATCATTGATAAGAACTACATAGGAAAATGAAGAGATACATCCCATAATCCAATCCATCCAATCCTTAGAGAAATCAAATTGCCTCAAAACTTTTCTAAGGAAGTGCCAATCCACTCTGTCATAAGCTTTGGATAAGTCTAACCGAATGAACATGGAAGAATATTTTTGCATATCCATGGAATGGATGGATTCCTGAGCAAGAACTATTGCATATACTATTTGATGCCCTTCCACATAACCCCTTGCTTAGGTAAAATAATCTTATGCAAAAGAGGCTTCAACCTTTCTACCATGATCTTAGTAATGATTTTTAGAAGAACATTACATAAAGCAATAGGTCTAAAATCTAAGATATGATCAACCTCTTGAGCTTTTGGAACAAGAGTAATATAAATTTTATTGATAACCTTAAATTTTTTTTGGCTTTCCTGGCTTCTTCCACCACCTCTAATAAATCAGCATGAAGGATATCCCAAAACTCTTGGTAATACTCAATGGGAAAACCATCAGGACCTAGGGTTTTCCATTTTTGTAATTTAAAAACTACCTATTAAAGCTCATTGATAGTAATAGGAGCAGTAGAAATAAATTTCTCCTAAGAAGTGATAAGAGAAGGGATTGCTTGAAGAACATTTTGTTGAGAAGCTGAGTCAAGAGGAGTAGCAACAAAAATATTGGAAAAGTAATCGAAAACAATAGAGTTCATGCCATCCCAAGTATACACAACATCTCCAGAATATGATTTCAAGGAAGAAATAAAGTTGTGATATCTTCGATCTAGAAGATATTTTTGGAAGAAATTTGTGTTTCAATCTCCTTCTTTGAGCCATTGAATTCTAGATTTTTGCTTCCATAAGAGTTCTTCTCTTTTTCCCATTCCTCTAACTGAGTTATGAGTTTAATTTAATTTGCACTTCTATTCTTTATGAGGCCATGTAAATGGATTTTCTTATTCAAATTCTCAAGTTGAGAAATAAATTCATGTTTTTTTATGAACATCCCCAAAATCCTTCTAGTTCCAAGTCTTGATTTTAAA
>JAQPPZ010001864.1:0-16692 GCA_028583015.1 Wollemia nobilis
CGCATCCATCGCTCAATTCGCCACCATCCCTTACGACGTACATTGAATCCCCCATTCTTTTTCGCAAGTGCTGCGGGCATTTACCCGCAGCCACAGACGTAGACCGGTCGCACCGCCGATCCAAAGCACGCGGGCGTTCGGCGATCGCACCGGGCGCCTTTCGCGCCCGATTTGATAGTTACATCACTTCCAGGTGCCGCCTGGTCTCGTCGCGTTAACAGAAAAAGAGGTATAGATTATAAAGCAAGTAATATTTTTATGTATTAATCCGTCGTTAGATTTTGCATTCTATTTATTTCATTTCTAGGGTTTTAAAATGTTTTTGAGGGCTCACACAGTGGAGCCCTCTTACTAGTTTCTAACATTTTTGTAGTTTTAATGTGTGCAGGATTTTAATGGCAGATTTGATTGGATGATAGCAGCTTCTTAAGCTGGAGTGGTCCGAGCCAAAGGATACAACGAAGCCCACTCATTCTATTGAGGTTAAGGATACATTCTTCGGAGACGCCACCATATTGTGCCAGCTAGGGTTTCAGAGAACCCTAGCACACAAATTGTAATCTTGTATCACGGAAAGGGTTACAGGCCTTGAACTCAAAAGGAGTTTCTAAACTCCATTGATTAATAAAAATCGTTTGTTTTGTACAACTGTGTTCTACATTACTTTTTATCATGATTTCTTTATCTTTTGTTTGGCGTTGTATCTTTAATGAACTCGCATGCACACACATTTGGTCCTAGTTGAATTAGGCAGTATTAGTAAGTTTGTTTGATACCACTAGCATGTATGAGACTGTTTTACAAAGACTCAAACATGCTAGTGGTATCAAACAAACTTACTAATACTGCCTAATTCAACTAGGACCAAATGTGTGTGCATGCGAGTTCAATAAAGATACAACGCCAAACAAAAGATAAAGAAATCATGATAAAAAGTAATGCAGAACATAGTTGTACAAAACAAACGATTTTTATTAATCAATGGAGTTTAGAAACTCCTTTTGAGTACAACAGGCCTCGTAACCCTTTTCGTGATACAAGATTACAATTTGTGCTAGGGTTCTCCGAAACCCTAGTTGGCACAATATGGTGGCGTCTCCGAAGAATGTATCCTTAACCTCAACAGAATGAGTGGGCTTCATTGTATCTTTTGGCTCTAACCACTCCAGCTTAAGCAGCTGCTATCATCCAATCAAATCTGCCATTAAAATCCTGCACACATTAAAACTACAAAAGGTTAGAAACTAGTAAGAGGGCTCCACCGTGTGATCCCTCAAAAACATCTAAAACCCTAGAAATGAAATAAATAGAATGCAGAATCTAACGGCGGATTAATACATAAAAATATTACTTGCTTTAGAATCTATACCTATTTTTCTGTTAACGCGGTGAGACCAGGCGGCACCTGGAAGTGATGTAACTATCAAATCGGCTGTGAAAGGCACCATGGTGTGATCGTTGAACATCCACGTGCTTCTGGATCGGGGTTGCAGATGCCGTTCTGTGTCTGTGGCTGCGGGTAAACGCCCGCGGGCACTTGCGACAAGAATGGGGGATTCTCGCGAACGTCGCGAAGGGATGGCGGCGAAGTTGGCGACGGATGCGGCGATGGATGTGGCGAAAAGGGACGGCGATGGATGGGTAGGTTTACCTGAAGAAGAGATAGATAGCGATAGATAACAAAAGAGAGATAGTAAAAGAGATCCAGATTTTGAGCCATCAAAGTGACTCAATTTATAATCTACTCTTAGGGCACACTTTAGGGTTTCTTGTTATGTATTAAGTGTTTTAGTTGTCTAATGTATACATACAAAGCTATAAATCAAAAGTTCTAATGATCTAAGCAAGAGGCTACTAAAAACATGCCATTTCCTCTGAAGAAGTGGAGTACACCGTTTAAAACCCCCTGCCTACCAATGATATAAGATATCAAAGGAGCAACCGGAAGGTTCGTCCACTTCTCTCGCTCGGAATCACCCAATGGCGGAGTACTATTGACATCCAATCAATAGTCCTACTTAGATAACTAAAACAAATAATTCGTAGCTATTCTAATATGCAGCTAGGTATGCAAAATTTTTTTTTTTTTTTATGCAACCAATAATGCAATGTAAAAAAAAATGTAACTAAAAATAACTGTTCTTTTCCAGATTACTTAGTTTTTGTTCATTTTAAAGCAATGATCTGAAAAAGAAATAGAATACGACAAAAAAACCAAAAACGTAAAAAGTACAGTTTAACAAAGAAAAAAAAAACGCACTTACTCGGAAGCCTACGCTTTCTCTGTGAAACTGCCTTCAAACGCCCAAGGGAGTCTACGCAGGCTGAAACGCCCCTCTGCGTTTCGGATCGGACTTCCAGACGCCGCTCTACGTCTGCTGCATTTTTTGCAAACTCCTCAAAAACCCTAGTTCGCTGGAACAGCGAATTTCACGATTTTTGGAACCTAAAAAATAAAACAAAAACAAGAATAGATTAATAAAGCAAGTATTAAAAACATGAAACCCTAGGGGGTCCCACCGTGATCGCAATTTGTAGATTAAAGATACAACGCCAAACAAAAGATAAAGAAATCACGATAAAAAGTAATGCAGAACATAGTTGTACAAAACAAACGATTTTTATTAATCAATGGAGTTTAGAAACTCCTTTTGAGTACAACAGGGCCTGTAACCCTTTTCGTGATACAAGATTACAATTTGTGCTAGGGTTCTCCGAAACCCTAGCTGGCACAATATGGTGGCGTCTCCGAAGAATGTATCCTTAACCTCAACAGAATGAGTGGGCTTCGTTGTATCCTTTGGCTCGGACCACTCCAGCTTAAGCAGCTGCTATCATCCAATCAAATCTGCCATTAAAATCCTGCACACATTAAAACTACAAAAAGGTTAGAAACTAGTAAGAGGGCTCCACTGTGTGAGCCCTCAAAAACAGTCTAAAACCCTAGAAATGAAATAAATAGAATGCAGAATCTAACGGCGGATTAATACATAAAAATATTACTTGCTTTAGAATCTATACCTCTTTTTCTGTTAACGCGGCGAGACCAGGCGGCACCTGGAAGTGATGTAACTGTCAAATCGGCTGCGGAAGGCGCCCTGGTGCGATCGCTGAACGCCCGCGTGCTTCTGGATCGGGGTTGCAGACGCCGGTCTGCGTCTGTGGCTGCGGGTAAACGCCCGCGGGCACTTGCGACAAGAATGGGGGATTCTGCAGAATGCTGCAGAAGGGATGGCGGCGAAGTTGGCGACGGATGCGGCGATGGATGCGACGAAAAGGGACGGCGATGGATGGGTAGGTTTAGCTGAAGAAGAGATAGATAGCGATAGATAACAAAAGAGAGATAGTAAAAGAGATCAGGGTTTGAGCCATCAAGGTGACTCAATTTATAATCTACTCTTAGGGCACACTTTAGGGTTTTAACGACACTTTGAACGTGTGGCTAAGATTAAAGTGGATCCAAGGGTAGAGAATAAATCTAGGTTGTGAAACGGATTAAGATGGATGGACGGATGAGATTAAATGAAGGATGGACGGCTCAGATTAAATCACTTAAAGTATCTTTATATATATATTAAAATATATTAAAATATTAAAATATATATATAAATATTAATTTAAATAAATTTGGGAATGAAAAATGGCGGGAAAGGTGAAATTGGGCCAAATAATGGCGGGAAAAGGTGAAATTGGGCCAAATAATGGCGGGAAGGTGTGGATTTGGGCCAAATAATGGCGGGAAGGTGGATGAGTGACACGTGGCTAACGAGGAAGGTATAGATGACTTACAAGTGGCTGGATTTTGGTGTCTACAGATGCCCCTTTTTGAGCTGCTTTGTGTGAAGACACAATGCAGCACAAAAACTTAAGACACTGAAAAGCTGGATCAGACGCAACTCTCTCTCAAGACTAAAGCACAACTTTGAAGACCAAAGAATAAAAGAATATTTAAAATTTTATCAGCTTACCCCCTCAATTGGCGAGCGAGAATGGTTCTCACAAGCCAATTGGAAGAAATTTGGAAGAAAATGAACCGTTTTTGCCCCAACGGTGAAAAAAGGGGTTGGTGTATGAACCATCTGTTTATGTCCCAACAGGAAAGGGGTTGGTGTACAAACCAAAAAAAGAATATGATTGAAGACGATATGAGTGATGTGAAAGATGGACCGTTTTCTGCCCCAACGGTTATAAAGGGATTTTTGCCAAATTGTAAGTTCCATGATCATGTAAGATGAATTCCACTATAGGAAAATTAGAAATTGATAACGGATGCCCCAACTCCTGTGTGTGAGTCCATACTGTTAATGAAATTGCCTTGTTGGCGCCATTGATATGCGAGAGATGAAAGATGCATGAAAAGAGTCCAGAACTCGAGAGATGCTCCTAGTGACTTGTATGGATAATTCCTCGGGTCGGAACCAATCAACCTAGGTAGCCTCAATCTCTAGCAAGACTCAAAATAATGATGATATTAAAGATTGTCCATGTTTAAGGCCCCATGAACTAGGCCATCAATGACAACTGTTGAGCAAATTAATCTTGGTATGAGGTCACTTGAAAAGTAGAATATCCAAAATTGATTTCCAATTTTCAAACAGTGAAATAGTTGATTATGATAAATGGTAGGTGTCCTTATGGTGGTTTAATCCTCTTATCGAATTGCATGGATTCAAATCGTTGCAATCGCCAAGGTGATAGAATATACCACTAGATACGAGGTTTACTTTAATTTGATTTGGCAAAAATATGCATGATGAAAGAAGAATGAATGAAATTGACGATAGATCAGAAGAATTGATGAATGTGGTTAATTTTGTGAAGGTTTTGAATATTTTTAACCCAATTTGTAAAACAATGATGAATGATGCGCTTTTTGAGCGAAATGACAAAATTTGTGTCCAAAACTGTTGTAACCTTCACAAAATGTTTTATTATGATAAGAAGAATGGATGAATTGAATTTGATGAAATTTGAAGGAGGTAAGCTTCAATTTTGCAAGTTTTGTTCCTTTATTCAATACTGACACCAAACGCCGGTCTGCATTTGTGGTTGGCAGAGACGCCCGCCGGTGTTTAGGCGCTCTGCAAACGCAGGACTGCGTCTAAATGCGCCATGAAATGCCCCACTGCGTTTCAGGGCGCCAAAACCAGCTATTTAAACAGTTTCAGCGAGAATTTCGCTCATTTGTGCGTTCGAGCTTGAGAGAAGTGCGTCTGAGGGAGTGGAGTGAAAGGTTTGTGTGGGAGCTATGGCGGAGATAGGAGCGGACGCGCCAGTGCAGCCAGCTGAGGTATTTGTTCATTTAAGCAAGTACTTATTATGTGTTTTTTTTTTTTTTTTTTTTTTGGGAAAAATTTGTAACAAATTTTTGTTTTGTTGTTTTGCAGCTTAGGGTGTTAGAGGCACGACACCGGTTCTCCCCTATCATTCCGGGGATGAGGAGGTCGTTGTCCCAGGCAGACTGGGAGATATTGGAGGCGGTGGGGCTAGCGGAGGCAGCCCGGTTGGAGGTAGTTCGGGCGGATGAGGGGTACCTCTCGGCTTTGGCCGAGAGGTGGGATCCGGATCGGGGGACGTTCCAGCTCCCGACTGGAGAGATGACGGTGACGCTTGAGGATGTATACCGTATCCTCAAGGTGCCCGTGGAGGGGGCGCGGGTGGAGGTTGGACGAGATAGGGCCACGGAGATGGCCAAGTTGTTTGGGGATGACTGGAGGGAGATCCGGACGGAGAGCGGGGGGATCCCATACTTGGCCATGTATACGGCCAAGGAGTTGGTAGCGGTGGAGGCTCTGATGATGTTCGTGTTGGCCAACATTGTGGCCCCGAACAGCATCGGGTGCAGGTTCCCATGGAACCTGATGGGTGTAGTGAGCGAGATGCTCACTAATAGGGTAGTGTATGCCTGGGCGCCTGCTTTATTGGCGCAGGTGTACCGGGAGTTGTATGAGGTTCGAAGACGGGGCCGGAAGGGCCTAGGTTGCAGTGTGGTTCTCCAGTGCTGGGGCTGGGAGCACTTCAGAGTGGCTCGACCGGAGGGGTTGCCATGGGCTCACTGGGACATGAGCCAGGCTTATGGTAGGAGATGGCCAGTGGCGGAGGAGAGACAGCCTAGCCACCCCGTGAGATCGGGGCAATGGTATAGGAGATTATGGGCAGACTTGACAGATGCCCAAGTCATTTGGAGGCCCTGGCGGGAGGCGAGGTGGATCGGGGATGGAGAGCACCTGAGACGGGTGCGACAGGCCAGATGGGTAGTGGGGCGGGGCCATAGCGAGGCGGAGTACATACAGATGTCTCGAGTACTCCGCCAGGTCGGATTGAGGCAGGATGTCCCCGGTGAGCCAGTGCGCTACCGGAGGCACAGATCAGAGGGTGATTTGCCGTGTGTCGAGCCATGGAGGGAGGCGGCAGAGGACGATGAGGACATGGAGATCCCCGACGTGGACGACGTCGGGGTGACAGCTGAGTATGCAGCATGGATGGCCGCAGAGCCGAGGTGGGAGCCACCATTGGTGGCTGGTGGAGCCGGAGAGCCCGAGGCTGGGGCTGGAGAGGGCGAGGGAACCGCGGAGGTTCCCAAGCGCAGGGAGGGTCCCCGCCTTCGATCTGACAGTCGAAGGCGAAAGGGGAAGATGGCACGGTAGGCTTCGGGTAGCGAAGATGACGGGGAGGATGGCGGAGAGGGCCTAGGAGAGGCTGCAGGAGAGGCTAGGGAGATACCCCCTAGCGGGCACGAGAACGAGCTGACGCAGCTGCAGCAGCAGATAGCAGAGCGCGATGCTATGTTAGCTGCCCGGGACGAGAGGATAGCTCGGCTGGAGCAGCAGGCGGCGGAGCGGGATGCCCGGTTAGCTGCTCGGGGAGGAGAGGATGGCCCAGCTGCAGGCGGACTTGGATAGAGCGACCAGGGTGCCCCAGGATGACAGGGTGACGAGACTCCAAGCAGAGCTAGCGGAGCGGGAGCGACGGCACGGGATAGACATAGCTAGGTTTAGGTCGAGGACTCGTTACATTGAGGCTCCGGAGGACACATTGTTTAGGCATCACATTGTGTTGCCTGATCCTCCATCCTCTTCTGTCTCTAGGCGTAGTGAGTCTAGACACACCACTAGGTCTAGGGCTCCTACTAGGTCTCAGGGGTCCTCTTTTGATGGTTAGCTTAGTGCTTAGATGCACTCTTTATGAGCCTTGGTGCTCTATTGTATATTGTAGCCTTTTGGCATTCCTCGTACAGTTTGTCCTTTATACATATATATATATATATACATGGCTTTTATTTATTTGGTGTTTTACTCTCTTTTGTGTGAATGCCTATGTTTTTGTGATGCATGTTTTGATATGTTTTAATGTTTTTGATGCATATGTGATGGAATGGAATGCAAACTTATAGATGATTAATGCGAGACTAAGTATATAACATACAAATCTATGGATGATTAATGCAAGACTAAGTAAATGATATGTAAATCTATGGATGATTAATGCAAGACTAAGTAAATGAAATATGCACTAAGAAGCACTCATATTTTTAGATAGTTAGATTTAGCCAACTTTTATCATAATTGTTTAATCAGGGGCACCGAACTTGGTGGCTTGTGAATGGATGACGTATGGAATGACATGAATATGGAAGAAGATATGGAGGACGATATGGAAGAAGATATGGAGGAAGACTGTTTTACAAAGACTCAAACATGCTAGTGGTATCAAACAAACTTACTAATACTGCCTAATTCAACTAGGACCAAATGTGTGTGCATGCGAGTTCATTAACCAAATCAGAAGCATGGTAGTGACTCTAGGCAATCAAAAACCTGTGTGTGTGCAAGTGTGTTCATTAACCTCATCTTGCATAAATTAGGTAACCCTGTTATGGAGAAGACCCCGAAGCTAGTTTGTCCGTATGAGCATTCGAGAGGTCTCTTTTTGAGGAGAGACATGTCGCCACGCAATGAGTATACTCCACTTGCCAGTCAAGCGTCTATAGCCCCGGTGAAGGTTAACTCCATAGTCCATGTTGTTTTTGACCTTTGTAAGCCTTGGGGATGACTACCTATCCGTCTGATTGGACAAGTAGTACGATCCTTACAACTTATTTGGGATCGGTGGTGTGTGAAAAATGTTCATTTCCTTAGAGCTTTGGGGAATCGGATTCTCAACCGAAGTATGATGAGAATTTTACCCTATCCTTACTACTCTGTTTATATTTATATTTTGTGATTGCTTGTGATAGTGGTAAGAACCACTGTTTTATGGACTATGTTTGCATGATAGGACAAACGAGGATTACCCTTTTCACTTCAAGGCACAACCCAAGGATGGTGTTATCTCTCTTTGACACAAGATGTTTTTAAGATGTGAAAATGTGATAGGTTCAAGACCGCTTTTGAAATCATTTCCCAATACTCAAGATTTTATTTAGTGTAATTTGTGATATGGCCCTAGAGAACTTTGACATGCATTTCAAAGTTTGCTTAAAACACTAGGAATGGCTGAGTGATTGAAAACATTTTGGCAATGTAAATATGTGCAAATGGAAAATGGGTGTACGAATGACAATTCGGTTTGATGGATTTTATGAAGGTGCCCCTGATTAAGGCAACATGACTTTTGCTTGACCAAATTTTATATCCAAAAGATAGAATGGTCTCTAACATGATATGCAACTATGGCTGAAAATGAAATGTTATGGTTTTCAATGAGATGTATGCACATGAAATGCAATGTTTTTGAATGAGATGTATGCAACTAACAATGAAATGCAAATTCTTTTTATTTTATTTGTTTTTTTTTTTTTTTTTGTTGTACAAGCCATGTATATATGTACATATAAAATTCAAACTATGCGTAGAATGCCCTCAAGTGTATAACATTAAGTGGTTCGGGTTCTTCCTCTCCCTCTAAAACTGGCAAGTCTATAAGTTCCATTGCCCACTCTTTCGGTGACCATATATGGACCTAACCAATTAGCCGCGAATTTATCTCGAAGATGCGGCAATGCATTGGTGTTTTGTTGATTCTCTTTAAGGACAAGATCTCCTACTTGAAATTCTCTTAGATGAACTTTGGCATTGTAAGCACGTTTCAATCGGTCTTGATAAACTCGCAAATGCTCTAAAGCATTGATTCGTTTTTCATCTATGAGTGTGAGTTGATCAAGACGTGCTTGTCTAGCAGTATCATCATCGATAAATTCCTGCAAAGAAATTCGCAAGGAAGGGATCTCGAGCTCAAGAGGCATGATTGCTTCAGCTCCATAGACCAAAGAAAATGGCGTTGCCCCAATGGGAGTTCCGATGCTTGTTACGTAAGCCCATAATGCCAAGGGGATTTGTGTATGCCAATCTTTATGATTTTCTTTAACAAGTTTCTTAAGAATAGCAATTATGGTCTTATTGGAAGCTTCGGCTTGTCCATTGGCTTGTGGGTAGTAAGGAGTTGAGAAACTATGTTGGATATTATACTTTTCGCAAAGAGCTCGAACATCCTTATTCTTAAAAGACTTGTCGTTATCAGAAATGATTTTAGAGGGAATACCAAAACGACAAATGATATGGTGAAGTATAAACTCCACAATTCTAGGACCTGTCATACTGGTTAGAGGAATAGCTTCAACCCACTTTGTGAAGTATTCGATGGTCTGTAATGATGAAAGTATGTTGTCCTGAAGAGGCAGGTGAAATCTTGCCAATTAAATCGAGACCCCATTGTGAGAAGGGCCAAAGGCTTTGGATGGGCTGTAAAGCTTGTGATGGTATATGGGTTAAATTAGCGTGTTCTTGACACTTTTTACATTGTTTAACATATTTGCAACAATCTTGTTCCATAGTGGGCCAATAATACCCCATACGTAAAATACGCTTCGCAATGGCCATTCCACTAAAATGACCACCACAAGTACCATCATGGGCTTCAGCAATAGCTCTATGTGTTTCACCTGCTTCTAGACAATGGAGGAGTACTCCATCATATCCACGTTTATACAACACATCCCCCAAAAGAACAAAACGAGCTGCCTTTTGCTTAAAACAGCGGCGGGCAGTTCGAGACAAATCAGATGGGAGTGTTCCAAACTTGAGGAAGGCTACTATCTCACTAGACCAAGGCTCATATGGATCCGAATGGATAAAGCAAACATCTTTTTCATCCTTAGACTCAGCACGGACAATTGCAGACTTAGAGATTGTGGAAATGATTAGGGGTTGTACCTCTCCAAGGGAGTCCTTTGGAATCAATGATCCAAGAGAGGCCATGGCATCCGCAAATCTATTAGTCGAACGAGGCAAACTAGTGATCTCATACCAATCAAACTTAGAGAGCAACTTCATTGCTACATCATGATAAAGCTTAATGGTAGGTTCTTTGGCTTGGTATTCTCCTGTAATTTGTTTAACCACGAGTTGAGAATCCCCAAATATCCGAATACGCTTAATGCTCATAGCTATGGCTGATTGAAGACCTAAAATTAAGGCTTCATACTCTGCTGTATTATTGGTGCATTGGAAGTCTAGTTTGAATGATAAAGGGATGGGAATCCCTTGAGGTGTATGAAACACAACTCCAGCACCTTGACCTTTCGCGCACTTAGAGCCATCAAAGAATAGCGTGATGTCAACATCTTCCTCCGGAATGATGTCCTCTTCTTGTTCGAGTGATAGCAAATACCGAATCATCCGGGAGCTCAATAATCAAAGGATGATCACTAGGTAGTGGAGCTTCCGCAAGTTGATCGGCTATAACTTGACCTTTAACAGATTTTTGGCTAATGAATTCAAGATCGAATTCGGTAAGCAACATTATCCATTTAGCGGTACGAGTGTTATTATAAGTGCGAGACATCATATAACGCAGAGGGTTTTCTCTAGCTATGACATATGTTGTATGGCTAAGCATATAATGACGAAGTTTCTTAGTGGCAAAAACCACTCGCTAAGCACAACTTTTCCACATAAGCATATCGGGTTTCATAGCTTACCAATGTTCGACTAATATAATAGACAGCTTGCTCACGATTTTGTTCATTCTTTTGTGCAAGCATTGTCCCTAAGGCAAAGTCCGTTGCTGAGATATAAAGATTGAAAGGGACCCCTGGACGAGGCGGAGCTAAGACTGGCGGAGATGCTAAATACTGCTTGATGTCATCAAAGGCTTTCTGACACTCATCTGTCCATGAAAATTGTACCCCCTTTTGTAGTAGGTGGAAAAATGGCCTACATTTATCAGAAAGTTGTGCAATAAAGCGACGGATTGAATTGTACCCCCTTTTGTAGTAGGTGGCAAAGTTGGCCACATGTGCATGTGGTCACTGATGAAGAAGAAGGAATATTAGGAGATGAAGAAAGTGGTGAATGAGATGGAATAGCGAAAGAGGAAGATGGTTGTGATATGATGGGTAGCTCCTCAGGAATGTGAGCTTTAGAAGAAGATGGTATAGAAGAAGTAGATGGGGTCAAGAAAAGATGAGTGGATGGCAACACAATCTCATAAGGATTTGAGACATAGTTGCAATGTTTGAAGGGTTCAATGTCAGCAAGTACACAATGAACTCTGTCCCTCATATACATACTTCGGACATTGATGCAGTATAGAAGGGACACATCTCATCTCCCTAAGCCAAGGCCGTCCAAGCAATACATTGTATGCCATGGACCCTTCCAAGATGTGAAACAAGGTATGCAAAGTTCGGGCCCCTACCTCAATGGGCAAGATAATCGTGCCAACCGTGGAAGATAAAGCATCAATGAATGCTTTAAGAGTAAAAGTTGACTTTGTGATAAGGGATGACGACAGCTTTAAATGACTCAACGCCGATGTTGTAATGATATTGATTGAGGAACCGGTGTCAATTAAGACTCTCTTGAATGGCTTGTGATCGATCTTGGCCATGATATGCAAGTGGAGGATCTATACTTTCCGTTGACATAGGTTTGATTTCAAAATCATAGAAAGTGATGGAGGGCTCCATGCATGTTTGAATACTCCCCACAAAGTTGTTGAAGGCATTAGTATCTTGAGTTTGAAGCTCGATTGACTTTAATATTTCCATTAATGCCTCTCTATGTGGGGGAGATTGTTGAATGAGGTCATAGATCGATAACTTGGCAGAAGCCATTTTTAAACTGGTAGTTAACCGGCTACTCAATGACATGATGGGTCGTTGGCGTTGAGTAGCATGATTTAGCGATTGTTGAGAAGTATTAGCATGTCGTTGGGTCACTGTTACCTGAGGTGGACTGGGGGTTTGTACAGGTGGCTGTGGTTCAGCTTGATTTGGTTGGTTCACCCTTTGACCCCGGGTTACTACGTTAAAGACGTGAAAGACCTGCAGGGGGTCTTACCTGCGGTTAATTAATTATTTTCTGATCTTAATCTATAGTAAATTTTAAGTGTCCGATTTATGAGTTTTGCATGTGATCTAATCTTGAATTATTCACAAAAAAGGTAAAAACTATGGCTAGGAAAGGACAACGAGATTCTTACTGGTGATGAAATCCAACAAGTTTTCTCGGGGGTGACCTATGGTGTCTAAGGCAGAAGTTTAATGGATGGAGATGAATTCCACCGTCACTAAACTTCAAGCAATACCTGGTGATGAAATCCAGATATTACTGTTTTAAATGCAATATGAAATGCAGTGAATTTTATTTTAAGTGTTTTAGTTGTCTAATGTATACATACAAAGCTATAAATCAAAAGTTCTAATGATCTAAGCAAGAGGCTACTGAAAACATGCCATTTCCTCTGAAGAAGTGGAGTACACCATTTAAAACCCCCTACCTACCAATGATATCAGATATCAAAGGAGCAACCGGAAGGTTCGTCCACTTCTCTGCTCGGAATCACCCAATGGCAGGATTACTATTGACATCCAATCAATAGTCCTACTTAGATGACTAAAACATATAATTCGTAGCTATTCTAATATGCAGCTAGGTATGCAAATTTTTTTTTTTTTATGCAATCAATAATGCAATGTAAAAAAAAAAATGTAACTAAAAATAACTGTTCTTTTCCAGATTACTTAGTTTTTGTTCATTTTAAAGTAATGATCTGAAAAAGAAACAGAATACAGCAGAAAAACCAAAAACATAAAAAGTACAGTTTAACAAAGAAAAAAAAAATGCACTTACTCGGAAGCCTACGCTTTCTCTGTGAAACTGCCTTCAAACGCCCAAGGGAGTCTGCGCAGGCTGAAACGCCCCTCTGCATTTCGGATCGGACTTCCAGACGTCGCTCTACGTCTGCTGCATTTTCTGCAAACTCCTCAGAAACCCTAGTTCGCTGGAACAGCGAATTTCACGATTTCTAGAACCCACAAAATAAAACAGAAAATAGGAATAGATCAATAAAGCAAGTATTAAAAAAATGAAACCCTAGGGGGTCCCACCGTGATCGCCATTTGTAGATTAAAGATACAATGCCAAACAAAATATAAAGAAATCATGATAAAAAGTAATGCAGAACACAGTTGTACAAAACAAACGATTTTTATTAATCAATGGAGTTTAGAAACTCCTTTTGAGTACAAGGCCTGTAACCCTTTCCGTGATACAAGATTACAATTTGTGCTAGGGTTCTCCGAAACCCTAGCTGGCACAATATGGTGGCATCTCTGAAGAATGTATCCTTAACCTCAACAGAATGAGTGGGCTTCGTTGTATCCTTTGGCACGGACCACTCTAGCTTAAGCAGCTGCTATCATCCAATCAAATCTGCCATTAAAATCCTGCACACATTAAAACTACAAAAAGGTTAGAAACTAGTAAGAAGGCTCCACTGTGTGAGCCTTCAAAAATAGTCTAAAACCCTAGAAATGAAATAAATAGAATGAAGAATCTAACAGGGTTGCAGACGCCGGTCTGCGTCTGTGGCTGCGGGTAAACGCCCGTGGGCACTTGCGACAAGAATGGGGGATTCTGCAGAATGTTGCAGAAGGGATGGCGGCGAAGTTGGTGATGGATGCGACGAAAAGGGACGGCGATGGATGGGTAGGTTTAGCTGAAGAAGAGATAGATAGCGATAGATAACAAAAGAGAGATAGTAAAAGAGATCCAGCCTTTTGAGCCATCAAGGTGACTCAATTTATAATCTACTCTTAGGGCACACTTTAGGGTTTTAATGACACTTTGAACGTGTGGCTAAGATTAAAGTGGATCCAAGGGTAGAGAATAAATCTAGGTTGTGAAATGGATTAAGATGGATGGACGAATGAGATTAAATGAAGGATGGACGGCTCAGATTAAATCACTTAAAGTATATTTATATATATATATAAATATTAAAATATATATATAAATATTAATTTAAATAAATTTGGGAATGAAAAATTGCGGGAAAGGTGAAATTGGGCCAAATAATGGCGGGAAAGGGTGAAATTGGGCCAAATAATGGCGGGAAGGTGTGGATTTGGGCCAAATAATGGAGGGAAGGTGGATGACTGACACGTGGCTGACAGGAAGGTATAGATGACTTACAAGTGGCTGGATTTTGGTGTCTACAGATGCCCCTTTTGAGCTGCTTTGTGTGAAGACACAATGCAGCACAAAAACTTAAGACACCTGAAAAGCTGGATCTCTTTTACTATCTCTCTTTTGTTATCTATCGCTATCTATCTCTTCTTCAGCTAAACCTACCCATCCATCGCCGTCCCTTTTCACCGCATCCATCGCCGCATCCGTTGCCAACTTCGTCGCCATCCCTTCTGTAGCATTTTGCAAAATCCCCCATTCTTGTCACAAGTGCCCGTGGGCGTTTACCCACAGCTATAGACGCAGACCGACATCTGCAACCCTGATCCAGAAGCACGCGGGCATTCAGCGATCGCACCAGGGCACCTTCCACAGCCGATTTGACAGTTACATCACTTCCAGGTGTCGCCTGGTCTCTCCGCGTTAACAAAAAAGAGGTATAGATTCTAAAGCAAGTAATATTTTTATGTATTAATTCGCCGTTAGATTCTGCATTCTATTTATTTCATTTCTAGGGTTTTAGACTATTTTTGAGGGCTCACACAGTGGAGCCCTCTTACTAGTTTCTAACCTTTTTGTAGTTTTAATGTGTGCAAGATTTTAATGGCAGATTTGATTGGATGATAGCAGCTGCTTAAGCTGGAGTGGTCCGAGCCAAAAGATACAACGAAGCCCACTCATTCTGTTGAGGTTAAGGATACATTCTTCGGAGACGCCACCATATTGTGCCAGCTAGGGTTTCGAAGAACCCTAGCACAAATTGTAATCTTGTATCACGAAAAGGGTTATAGGCCCTGTTGTACTCAAAAGGAGTTTCTAAACTCCATTGATTAATAAAAATCGTTTGTTTTGTACAACTGTGTTCTGCATTACTTTTTATCGTGATTTCTTTATCTTTTGTTTGGCGTTGTCTCTTTAATCTACAAATGGCGATCACGGTGGGACCCCTAGGGTTTCATGTTTTTAATACTTGCTTTACTGATCTATTCCTGTTTTCTATTTTATTTTACGAGTTCCAGAAATCATGAAATTTGTTGTTCCAGCGAACTAGGGTTTCTGAGGAGTTTGCAAAAAATGCAGCAGACGTAGAGCGGCGTATAGAAGTCTGATCCGAAATGCAGAGGGGTGTTTCAGCCTGCGCAGACTCCCTTGGGCATTTGAAGGCAGTTTCACAGAGAAAGCGTAGGCTTCCGAGTAAGTGCATTTTTTTTCTTTGTTAAACTGTACTTTTTACGTTTTTGGTTTTTCTGCTGTATTCTATTTCTTTTTCAGATCATTACTTTAAAATGAACAAAAACTAAGTAATCTGGAAAAGAACAGTTATTTTTAGTTACATTTTTTTTTACATTGCATTATTGGTTGCATAAAAAAAAAAAATTGCATACCTAGCTGCATATTAGAATAGCTACGAATTATCTGTTTTAGTCATCTAAGTAGGACTATTGATTGGATGTCAATAGTACTCCTGCCATTGGGTGATTCCAGGCAGAGAAGTGGACGAACCTTCCGGTTGCTCCTTTGATATCTGATATCATTGGTAGGCAGGGGGTTTTAAACGGTGTACTCCACTTCTTCAAAGGAAATGGCATGTTTTCAGTAGCCTCTTACTTAGATCATTAGAAATTTTGATTTATAGCTTTGTATGTATACAATAGACAACTAAAACACTTAAAATAAAATTCACTGCATTTCATATTGAATTTAAAATAGTAATATCTGGATTTCATCACCAGGTATTGCTTGAAGTTTAGTGACGATGGAATTCATCTCCATCCATTAAACTTCTGCCTTAGACACCATAGGTCACCCCCGAGCAAACTTGCTAGATTTCATCACCAGTAAGAATCTCGTTGTCCTTTCCTAGCCATAGTTTTTACCTTTTTTGTGAATAATTCAAGATTAGATCACATGCAAAACTCATAAACCCCGACACTTAAAATTTACTACAGATTAAGATCAGAAAATAATTAATTAACCATAGGTAAGACACATTGGTTGAAACCTAGGTTGTGACTGTTTTCTGATAATTTCTTTAGTGTAAATTTATCATTCCAGTTTTGCATTCTTCTTTTTCTAAATTTGTTTAGATTTATTGCGTTATGGTCTTAACAAGGAATCAATATAAAGTGTTAAATCTAATGAATAATTCATAGAATATCCCCACCACAAACATAGCCACTTATCCTAGTGAATTTCAGTGTGTTCGCTCGTGTGTCTTTCA